>MIQA02000464.1:0-31772 GCA_001887855.2 Sclerospora graminicola | reverse complement strand
TTTGAGGAAAAGAAGATAACCGACAAGACATGTTCTAATTCAAATTGCATCGATCGATGTCCGATCTACAGACTCAGAGTGAATGAGTATTCCCGATCGGACGTGATCATGGAGTTGGATATACTGCCCGGTGAATCCCGAGGATACTGGAAGTATCACTCTCCCGACAAGTGGTTTAAACAGGCTAAAGCTAATGGAAAGATCAACAATGAAAAAACCACTATTCTATTTGACTCTGGGGCAGAAGTCTCGATCATCGACTCCGCCTTTGCTCGTAAGGTGGGATGTCGTATAGACAGTACCCAGAGGCAAGAATATGTTGGGATCGGCGAGAGTTCATATATGACGGAAGGACGATCACGTGTTAAGATCACCCTGGCAGGATCCCTGGTCTACTATTTTAACGCTTGGGTTGGCCGGTTAGCCGGTCAAGACGCGATACTGGGGATGGATTTTATGGTACCAGCCGGTATACGACTTGACCTGTCTCATGGAACCCTGACTCTGCCGGATGAAGTGCAGATTCAGTTATCGGGCCGACGACCTTTGTATGGTACTCATGTACGGATGTTAAAAATGGGTCAGTACGAGAACATCGGGGTGTCCCGATCAGTCGATGTCATGATTCGGTCGAGTGATCGGCAACAGAAATTGTGGCTAACCCGTGGTGAACGATGGGTACCAACGTTCGTTAAAGGTATCGGCAGATCAAGCTACATCAGGGTCACGAATATATCCGATCAGCCGCTGATCGTCCACGAAGACATGATCTTAGGGATGTGGTTACCTGAAGGGAAAGTACCCCGACAGATCGGATATGTTTCAGTGGGATCACGAAGATACATTGAATGGCAGAATCTGGCCTATCAAGCCACCACGGACATGATCAGTGACGAAGATTTAGCGGATGAAGATACCTCACCTATGGTCGAGAAGCCGGAGTATTCTACGCTGACCAAGCTACTGATCAGGAGGCCACCGATCGAAGCGACAGGGGAAGGCCGGGTCAAAGAAGGTCCACAGATATTGAGTATAATTAGGCCCGGCTCACCGAAAACAACGGATCCAGATAGCGAAAATGACAGTGAGGAGTTCAAGCACGATCATGAGAAGGAAGAGGAGGATGAACTAACCGAAGTTATTACTGAGGAGGGTGAACCCGAAGTAAACCATCAGTCGAGTGACGTACAAGGAGCGGCTCAAGATGACGCCGATCAGAAAAAGGCAGATCAGGTGGACGAGCAAGTGTGTATACACGAAGGTGGCGATCAGAACATTGAAGGTATCGAGAAGCAGATGGCCGTTTTACCGGAAGTATCGCCCAATATGCCAGACGTCACCATGGAAGATCTACAGGTCGGTGATCCCGAAGTGAACACTCCCGAGCAGATCGATCAGCTAAAGAAGATCATCTGGAAGAGGCGTCACTTACTGATGGGGAAAGGTAACGCCCTACCCCCAGCCACATTCGGAGCTGTTTGTGATATAGACGTGGGAAATGCGAGACCGATCGCTCAGCGTTGTCGTAAAGTTGCACCTCAATACCGGGAGAAGTTATCCGATTTGATCAAGGGTTTGCTGAGTACAAAGATCATCCGACCATCAACATCGCAGGGGGCATCACCGATCGTGATCGTGATTAAGAAGAATGGGGTTGATATTCGATTGTGTATCGACTATAGAATGGTGAATCGCCTCACGAAGTTGATGGTCTATCCGATGCCCCTGATCAATGATTTATTAGAAGATCTGGATAAAGTTTTATGGTTTTTTTCGCTGGATATGGCTAGTGGTTTCTGGGTGGTTTCGATGACTGATCGCGCTCGAGAGATCTCGGCTTTCGTTACACCTTTCGGACTTTTCGAATGGAATCGGATGCCGTTTGGATTAAAGAATGCCCCACAGATCTACCAGAGGCTGATCGACAATGCTCTCTATGGGTATTTCCAGATCAGTGCTGATCGGGAAGCCACTGATTTACATGATGTGTTTACGGAAGGTGAACCAGACCAAGATCAGGGCCGATCAGTATTGGGAAGACGATCATACATAGATGATATCTTGGTTACAGCAACATCCTGGGATATGCTATGCGATAAGGTCGAACGACTCCTAGACACCTGCGAGCGCTGGAATTTGTCGATCAGTGTGGTCAAGAGTTTCTGGGGTCAGCCCAAGGTCGCTTACCTCGGCCATAACGTATCGATACAAGGCTTGGAAGCAAATCCGAAAGACCTAGCCGCTCTCAGCAACTTACCTTTCCCCCGATCGTTGAAGGCCATGCAATCCTTCCTCGGATCATTGAATTACTATAGCAGATTTATCGAGGACTTCTCGATTTACGCTGCTATACTTTATGAACTGAAGGAAGTTGATTATCATGGGCTACGAGAACGTGATCGGGTAGGAGGATCACCAATTGAGACTGATCACGAAGTTGAAGCTACGGAAACGGATTTCAAGACTGGATCACCGATTGATCGAACTATGCCAGGGTCAGAAGACCACATGAATCGCGCTATGGTAGCCTTCAGTATGTTAAAGGCGAAGATGATCTCGACGCCGATACTGAAACACTTCGATCCGGAGAAGATTCCCGTGGTGATCCTATATGCCAGTAAATGGGCAATATCGGCCGCACTGGTCCAAGATCACGATGGAGTTTATTGCCCGTGACGTTCACAAGCCGAACATTAAAACCGAACGAAGTTAACTATGGCATTGTGGATAAGGAAGTGCTAGCATTATTACGTGTGTTGGATGTTTGCTACTCTATGCTGGTAACTAGATCAATTAAGGTATTATCCAAGCGATCTAGTCTGGCGTGGTTACTATCCGCGAGTGGTTTAGACGGAAGACTGGGGCGATGGGCAGCGGTGTTATCTCAGTGGACTTTGGAGATCATTAAGTGCACCAAGGGCGAAGAAGAAATTCTTGGAACGCTGGCAGCCAGCATCACGCCTCAATCAGAAGTCGATGAAGCCCTGATCGAGGTCGCTCCTCGGAAGCAACCACGTGAATCGATCACTATACCCCCACCGATCGTCGGCTCGGAGGAAGATCTGATCGTTGTAAGTTTCGACGGATCAGCGAGCGCGAAGAAAGGTGTAGGGGCGTATAGCGCGTTGTTATGGAAACTGCCTGAATGGACTGTTATATCGGCCGGTTCAGATTATACTCCAGGTATCACAGTCAATGAGGCTGAATATCGTGGTCTGCTGCTAGGTTTGGATCTCTTGCCTGAGCAAAGGATCGGAAGAGTAATCATATGCGGAGATTCAAATCCGGTGATTCGGCAGATCACTGGAGATATCGACTGTAAGGCGCCGCGTTTGAAACTACTGAATGATCGCGTTATGAAAGCTTTACGCGGATGGTCAAGACATGATCTTTTGCATGTGAAACGTGATTGGAATCGGAGTGCAGATCACTTAGCAACTATGACTATGCGTGATCAGGCCGGATCGATAATCACTGATCAAGCGCTGTTGGAAGAACTGGTGGAGATCAATAGGCTGCCTGAGCTGATCCGTGTGGAAGATGAAAAGGAAGCAGCCCAGATCTTGATTACGACGAGATCACGAACCAGATCACCACCCAACAGATCACCCTCTCGAGAAAGCCTGACAGAAGAAATAGTACAAGAGATGCGGATCGAAAGAATTCTCAAGGCTCAAGACGAGGAAAAATGGATCGGTGATTTGAAGGCGTTTCTAAAGGGTGATCTGGAGAAGCTGGGCCAGAGTGAGGCAAAAGATTGTGCCAAGATCGCGTCTAACTACGAGATCGACGAAAATGATCTATTGTTTTACTATGTACAAGCTGATCAGGCCGATGCGGATTTGGACCGATCGGCAAGACTCGTGATCCCGGAGACTTTACAAGCTGATATCTTACACCATTATCATGTTAGTTTGGAGGGTGGCCACCAGGGCGTAGGACGAACGTATCACAGGATCCGTAAACATTTCCATTGGAGAGGATTATATCGAAGTATACAAAAGTTTGTTGGGACATGTACGGATTGTGAAACTGGAAAAGGTATGCCAAACATCCGGGGAAGATCACCTGGAAATATCCAGGCGACCTACCCTTTCCAAGTGATAGCGATGGATCACATACCATCCCTCCCAAAATCGTTCAAGGGCAATACCGAGTTGCTGATCTGGACTGATCTGTTCACGGGATTGGTGATCGCGAAAGCGGGATCTACACGAACGGCTCAACAAGTCGCTTGCAGTTACGAAGAATGTGTTTTTCGACGGTTTGGAGCCAGTGAAGTGATCAGGCATGATTGTGAACCAGGTTTTATGGCCGAAGTGTTCCGATCATTTAATCAGATGCTCGGCCAGAAACAGAGCGCGACCATGGCGTATCGTCCACAGGCGAATGGTAAAGCCGAACGGATGGTACAAACGTTGACTAGAGCTATCAAGATGTATGTCGCAGACTCCGCGCAACAAGATTGAGATGAATACGCGGAGAGACTGGTGTTTGCATTGAATTCCTCTTTTGATCGGATCAGGGGAGATACTCCATTCTATCTGGCGTATGGTTGGGACCCCCGATCTACTATCGAGTCGGTGGTCCCTGTTGGTTGCACACGAGGTCGAGATCGCGAAGCTCGTCGATGGCGTATGGGACTCCAACGTCACTACCAACATGCGCGGGAACAAGTCAACGAACGATTACGAAGGGCCATCCAAGAAAGAGCTGATCGGAACAATGATCAGGCCGATTCGCATAATATCGAGCCAGGATCAAGAGTTTGGCTTTACTTGGATCGCGTGAAAGAAGGCTATGCCAAGAAGTTAGCACATCTGTGGCATGGACCGTTCCGTATAGCCGAACTGATCGGTGATCATGCCGCGCGGCTGATTACTGCAGGTACCGATTATGGAATCTTCCTAATTGTCCACTTGTCGAAGTTGAAACTAGTCCGAGAATACCCTGATCGGCCTAAAACCAGGCTGTCATGCGATGATCAGCCAAGGTTTGATTTTGACGAAGCTCTCTTACCCGAAGATAGTTGGGAAAGAGCGTTGGACCCGACCGAATTCGAGGTGGAGAAGTTTTTGGATACCCGATCAGGCAAGAAGACCCGATTTGGCCGAACCCACCGTGAATACTTGGTTCGTTGGAAGGGTTATGACGATCCCGAGTGGGTAGATGAGCGTGATCTGAACTGTGGAGCTTTATTAAGAGAATTTGAACGTGATCGGGTGAGAGGGAATCGTTTTGAAGTGATGCAAAGCCACGAAGAGGGTAACCAGGAATCTCAATAGCCTGGATTGACACATTGTGACTGATCAGCCAAATATGATGATCGGGCAAGTGGAGATCAGGGTGGTTGGACTGGTTTGGGATAAACGGATGCATATACATACATATATTACTCAAGAATTATACCTGTACGCATGAGAGCGATCGACATACAAGATGGAAGCGATAATGAGACATGAACAAGATATACGAAGGTGGAATGCGAAGATCATCAAGAAATGTCGTGATATATTAGTGATTATTGAAAACGAAATAAAGGTTGGTTATCACGACGATCACAGACCATACTTAGTGCGCAGGCGAGAAACCGTGTACCCTGAATGATCCATGGGACTTGATCGAAACTGGTTTTGCCAAGGTTCCTGCTGATCGGTCCAGAGCAGGCAATCACGCAGTGTGGCGACCGGAGTTATATGCCCATAACCGGGATACCAATCCCCGCCGTCAGCCTTGAGTCCTCGCGATCCCGCTCGACGAACAGGTAAATGCAAGACGCCAGGGAACAGGAACACGTCCAGATCACACTCGCCGTGCAGGATTCCGTCGACGATGTAATCACAGATCGTGGCCCAGCAGCCCCGGCTTTGGTACGTCGACGCTTGCGAGCATGATAGTAATGCTCGATCCACGCATCCTTGCGCATCGCCGTCGTGATCGGGAAATGGTGAGTCGCCTCCCATATCGCTTGCACGTGCTCCTGGTAATATAAAGCCAAGCGTCCCTGCAGCTCGACAAACCAAGGGTGATCAGGAAACGCCAGCCCGGGCATAGGTGTCAGGAGGACATCCCAGGGTGCTGAATCGATCAGAAGTTCGATAGCACCTCTGGTCAGCACCCTTGGTTGCCACTGCTTGTCTTTGGGTGCCGGCGATCTGGTCGGAAAGATCCAGCCTGGCGGGCGGGACCACAAGCGAGGGACGAGTTTCTGCCGCACTTCCAGAACCCGAGGCGTCAGATCCCAGACCTGATCAGCACTCCAAGGTTTCCGTGTTGCCATATGGGCAGAAGTCGGCTTGCCTTCCATGACGACATACAGATCCATGAACTTTTGGTTCGGATTGTAACTGTAGTCGTTTTCTCCGACCGACGATCGATCCGCCGGGATGAAGACGCCCGTGAAATTAAGCGGCGGGGCGATCGCTTCCCCAGTGGCCGCCGGAGGAATGTTAGGATCAGCTTGAGCCGGTTGTTCCTCCTCGAGATCAGCGTCATCATCGCCATCTGACTCCAGCAAAGTAACGGCCTGGGCCAACGAATTCACGCCTGAATAGCTTGGTGCTTGCGTACGGCGATCAGTGCTGCGCGATCGGGCCAGAACAGACAACGTCCTCTCGTCCAGATCAGTCGATTCGTCATCCGAGTCGATCACAAGACGTGATCGCTTGGCGGGAATCATCTTTTTCTTCGACGAGCTGGTCTGCTTACGCTTCCCAGAACTCGAGGCCGAAGGCGCTGATCTTGGAGTCGCCGGTGAGCGAGATTGAAATGACGCAGAGGCTTTTGAAGTGCTGATCACGGGCTGATCAGCACTACGGACAGGCAAAGAAGCGACGGAGGACGCGGGCGAAGGCGGGGCAGACTCCGGGGACTGTGGCGGTGTTCCAGATGAAGTAAACGAGCCGATCAGCCCAGGAAGCCGTTGTAAGGCCGTCCGAACTGACCCCGAACCGGCGTCCGGTTTGGTCCACCTATCCATAGCATGCACCGCGAGGTTTTTCAGGTCGGCGTTATGCTGAAGCCAGGCGCGATCATCGAGCTCTAGGGTTTCAAGTTTAACCCGAGCAAGATTAAGTTCGCGCCGGCAATCTTCAGCCACTTTCCGACTCTCGCACAACCTTTTCTGTATGTCGGTGCGGCCGATGCGAGAGTCAGAAAGTTGTTTGGCCAAGAGCTGGACCTGCTCATCCGAGTAGCTAGCCTCGACCTCTTGACGCTCTACATCCTCGGCAGTGCGGATCTTGTCGTGCGGCAGCTGATCACGGTCGAGACGGTGATCATCAATGCGTTGTAGATGATCTACCATCTCGACCATCGAATTTTTCATCGCCTCAATACGTTCATCTGGAAATAAACATGGAGAGTCAAATACGGATTACAGAAGAAGTGAATGAGATAAACGTACCCTGATCGCGGATGGTAATAGTCAGCGAGTCGATCAGCGACTGTAAAGAGGCGACGGTGTCCGAAGGCTTGGAAAGTCGCAGAGCAGCGAGGTCAGCCGACAACTGATCACGCTCCATCGTCAAACCCTGAACGCAATCAGTCATGTCTCATAAGTCTTGGCCAAGCCGGTCATGATCTTGGCCAAGCCGGTCATGATCTTGGCCAAGCCGGTCATGATCTAGGTGGAGAGTCGATATCTGGGCAGCCAGATCAGCGGAATCATGTGCCGAGGAAGCAGCCGCGATCCGACGGTCGGGTAACTCAGCGGTAAGTGCCCGGTTGGTATCGTACAGAGAAACCAACTCGGGAATTGCACTTCGGAGTTCCGACCGTAGCCGACAAGCCTCCACGGGCCCCAACGTGAATGGGCCCGATCCATCTATCAGGCGAGCTAGCTGCTCCAAGGAACGGAGATGGCGATCTGATGGAGGTCGAGCAGGAAGATTCCAAGACGGTCGATACGAAGCGAGAGCAGTTGTCGGACGGATGAGGCTGGTCGTGATCGGCGTAGAAGTCGTGATCGGGGCGATCGCAGGGGTAGCCGAGCTGGAGACGGAGGACGAAGAAGCGATCGGGCGGGCAGCCGAAGAAGACGAAGAAGGAAGAGGAGATTGGCTTGCGTCGGCCATGGTGATCGCCAGAGAGGAAGTTTAAAAGTGAGTGAGTCGAACTGCAGTCGTTGTGCGGCTGCAGTTTGTCTCAGGGGCGGCTGTGATAAAGCGATCGAAAATATTGGGACTGAAGTGGACCACACATGGCCGTTGATTGGTGACGATAGAACACCCATCAACATATGACGGTTGATGGGTGGGAAAAGGTTGATCACGGTTAAGAGGAAAAGGTGGCGGACAACGTATATTCACGACGTGGAGAAATCAGCCAAGTATTGTCGCTAAGCCCAGTCCCAGACACTGACGGAATGATGGAGATCACGATCACGATCGTTACTACAGTTACTAAGTGGAGTTCCCGTGGATGTAATAAGAAAAGAGCGACTGTTGACATGACGTATCAAGGGCAGGTGACCAGTCGATCTCTGAATGGTATAGTGGTTGAAGTTGATCATGACACGAAGTTACGGCCTGATCAGCCTATCATGCCCGAGCAATGAAGATTAGATGAGGAATGAAGTCGGGCATGTGGAGTGACAGGTTGTGTGAGTGATGAGAATCTTTGGTTGGTCCGAAGATGACGTGGCAAGGCCTGATCAGGCCTGATCAGCCGAGATCGGTGTTATATGGTTGTCCTGACGGGGTATAAAGATCGGAAGTGTGGCTCAGAAGATGAATTGAGTCGTGATGATGATGTCCCGGAGCGTTCCCGAGGTGATCAAGGGCTGGTCAGCCTGATCACTACCTGATCACTCGTTTGATCACTATGCCGATCGTGATCAGGGCTGATCAGCCTCTGATCAGCGTTCAGATGCAAGGGCAAGTAAGTTCTCGGTTTGGTCGGACTATATATGAAGTGGACAAGTGCTGAAGGGCAGGTCTCAAGTGGTTTCAAGGTCGTTCGTTGAAGATCAGGATGGGTTGAAGATCTTTTGAAGAGTCGGGTCGTGATCAGGGCAGAAGCGGTACAGATCAGCTTGAAGGTGCAGCCAGGATGGGCAAGAGGGTGTTACGCAACCGTGCGACGAAGTAAATAGGTTCGAAGTAAAGGTCAGGCATGAGTTGATGTATGGTACACAGATATAGGACATTGCATATATAATAACAGGTTTAGATTTTCCCCCTAAAGCAAAGCGTCGCTCCGCCACGTGTGCGGTCATTGGGAGCACAGGGTTGATTAGTCCCCTCTTGCTCAACTAATTCCCGGTTAAGACGCGCTTAGACGCATTTTGGCTTACCGGAATACCCCCGACGGGTTTGTTTAGGTGATCGAGCCTCACCCTCAACGCACACGTGTTTGGAACACGTCAATAATATTGGAAAAGGTTTTGTGGAGATAACGTTTGTGGATTACTGTGGAAGATCGTGGATTGATCGCGTTTTCTTGGTTTCGTTATATCTCCCTCTCATTGGCTGGCCTGATCAGACGAACTTTCCTGATCAGTGCCTAGATACTGAATAAGTGTCGACCCCAACCCGTTCTCCGGTGAAGATTTCCACCCAAGGACACCCCCCGTCTCGAGAAGGTCAAACCCTCCGACCTGATCAAGATCATCGTTTTCGTCACCGAGTCCACCTAAGTGAGTGTAACCACCCCCGATCAACGGGTACACAAGGTGAGATGAAGTTAAACATAGATCCTGACGAGCATGAAGACCGGCCAGATGACCGGGAGGATCAGATCAGTCACCACAGTGGTGATTCATCTGATTCCGATGCTGATCAGGATCGACGGAGTACCCCCTCCGATAGTTGGTCGTCCGGGCCAGTGGGTATCCGGATTCCACCCACGACTTCGGTCCTGGATTTGGAAATCGGCTCCACCACAAGACCACGATATTCGGCTTCATTGACTGTGATGCCCGGGGTATAATCTGAACCAGCAGATATGATAATCCATTTCGGCAATTTCCACAACAACGCACTATGCGCCCCAACGCCTCTCTTCACGCTCGCTAATCCGTCGAAGCTTACGACGATCAAGTTTCCATCCGAGCCGACGACCGGTGGGGGTATAATGATTGATTCTTGCGGTTGCTCCAAAGTTAGTGGAGCGACCTCGATCAGAGCTTCATCGACTTCTGATCGGGGGTGATACTGGCTGCTAGCGTACCGAGAATTTTTTCTTCACCCATGGTGCATTTGATGACCTTCAAGGTCCACTGAGATATCAGCGCTGCCCATCGCCATAGTGTTCCGTCAATTCCGTTCGATGATAAAAACCAAGCCAGGTTGGACCGCCTAGACAATACTTTGATCGGTCGGGTCACCAGCATAGAATAACAGAATCCAATATGTGTAATAGTGTCAGCACTTTATTATCCACGATGCCGTAATTGGCCTCATTTCGTTTCAACGTCCGGCAAGTAAACGTCACTGGACAATACACTCCATCGTGATCTTGGACCAATGCGGCTGATATTGCCCATTTAGTGGCGTTTAAAATCACCACGGGAATCTTTTCCGGATCGAAATGTTTCAATATCGGGGTCGAAATCATCTTCGCCTTCAACATACATACTGAAAGCTACCATAGCTCGCGCCATATGACCTTCTGACCCTGGCACGGCTCGATCGATCAGCGATCCAGTCTTGAGATCCGATTCGTTGATTTCGGTTTCGCGACAAGTCTCGTTCAGTGACTTTCCCAACTGGTCACGCTCTCGTAGCCTATGATAAACAACTTCTTTTAACTCGCATAATATAGCAGCATATATCGAGACGTCTTCGATAAACCGGCTAAATTAATTCAGGGACCCGAGAAAAGACTGCATAGGTTCAGCGATCGAAGAAAGGGAAGGTTCTGAGAGCACCCAAGTCCTTCGGGTTTGCTTCCAAGCCTTGAATTTACACAAAATGGCAAATGTAAGCGACCTTGGGTTCACCCCAGAAGCTCTTGACTACGCTGATCGATAAATTCCAACGTTCGCAAGTGTCAAGGAGTCGTTCGACTTTCTCACATAGCATGTCCCATGATGTTTCCACAACCAAAATGTCGTCTATATATGATCGCCTACCCAAAACTGATCGTCTCTGATCTTGGTCCGGCTCACCCTCCGTGAACTCATCATGCAGATCGGCACTGATCTGGAAATATCCATAGAGTGCATTATCAATCAATCTCTGATAGATCTGTGGAGCGTTCTTCAAACCGAACGGCATCCGTTTCCATTCGAAAAGGCCGAAAGGTGTAACGAAAGCCGAATTCTCTCGAGCACGAATAGTCACTGAAACCACCCAGAAACCACTAGCCATGTCTAGCGATCATAAAACTTTATCCAGATCTTCTAGTAAATCGTTGATCAGGGGCATCGGGTAGACCATCAACTTCGTGAGGCGATTGACCATTCTATAGTCGATGCACAATCGAATATCGACCCCGTTTTTTTATCACAATCACAATCGGCGATGCTCACTGTGATGTTGAAGGTCGGATGATTTTTGTACTCAACAAGCCCTTGATCAAATCGGATAACTTTCCCCGATATTGTGGTGCGACTTTGCGACAACGTTGGAAGATCGGTCTCGCATTTTCAACGTCTATATCACAAAAAGTTCCACAAGCAGCTGGGGTAGGGCATTACTCTTCCCGATCAATAAATGACGCCTTTTCCAAATGATCTTCTTTAGTTGATCGATCTGCTCGGGAGTGATTACCTTGGGATCATCGACTGTAGATCCTCCAGGGTGACCTCTGGTTTATTGGCTGATACTTCAGGCAAAACGGTCATCTGCTTCTCAATATCTTCGATGTATTGATCACCACCTTCATGTTTACACACGTTTTTATCTACAGGATCTATTTCCTCCGGTTCGGTATTATCTTGGGTCGCCCCTTGTGAATCATCCGACTGGTGATCTATCTCGGGTTCACCTTCGTTCTTAACGACTTCGGCAGGTCCATTCTCCTTTTTCTCCTCAGAATCGTTTCTAAACTCGTCACTATCATTTTCACTCTCTGGATCTGCTGCTTTCGGTGAGGCGGGTCCAATAACGCTTAAAATCTGTGGGCATTTTTTGATCCGGCTTTCACCTGTCGCTTCCACCGACGGTCTTCTGGTCAACAACTTGGTCGGAATAGCATATTCTGGCCTTTCAACCAAAGGTGAGGCGTCTTCGTCTACCAAGTCCTCGTCACTGATCAGGTCTGTGGTGGCTTGATAAGCCAGATTTTGCCCTTCAATATATCTTCGTGATCCCACTGAGACATACCCAATCTGCTGAGGTACATTCCCTTCAGGGAACCACATCCCTAAGATCATATCCTCGTGAACGATTAACGACAGATCAGATATGTTGGTAATCCTGATATAACTTGATCTGCCAATACCCTTTACGAAAGTTGGTACCCATCGTTCACCACGGGTTGGCCACAATTTCTGCTGCCGATCACTCGACCGAATCATCATATCGACTGATCGGGCTACCTCAATGTTTTCGTACTGACCCATCTAGAGCATCCGCATATGAGTACCATATAATATACGTTTTTGTGTGTGTAAAACTTGTGCGAAGATTCACGATGCCGGTGCCTGCCCGATTGAAGAGTTTTTCAATCAGATGCGCAAGTGATATGTGCCGACTAAACATGCTGTATGCTCCCACCAGATGTCAAGAAAATGTTAAACTAGATCGCTCGCCAGGTTAGAATCTGGTTCAAGCCGAGCGATCTACGTTCAGCATCTACGCATATGTCGGTAGCAGAAATAGGTTTGAGGAAAAGGAGATAACCGACAATACATGTTCTTTTTCAAATTGCATCGATCGGTGTCCGATCTACAGTCTCAGAGTGGATGAATATTCCCGATCAGACGTGATCATGGAGTTGGATCTACTGCCCGGTGAATCCCGAGGATACTGGAAGTATCACTCTCCCGACAAGTGGTTTAAACAGGCAAAAGCTAATGGAAAGATCAACAATGAAAAAGCCACTATTCTATTTGACTCTGGGGCAGAAGTCTCGATCATCGACTCTGCCTTTGCTCGTAAGGTGGGATGTCGTATAGACAGTACCCAGAGGCAAGAATGTGTTGGGATCGGCGAAAGTTCATATATGAGTGAAAGGCGGTCACGTGTGAAAATCACTTTGCAGCTCCCTGTCTATTTTTTCAACGCTTGGGTTGGCCGGTTAGCCGGTCAAGACGCGATATTGGAATGGATTTCATGGTACCAGCGCCATACGACTTGACCTGTCTCATGGAACCCAGACTCTTCGGATGAGGTGTAAATACAGTTATCCGGCAGGAGCTTTTTGTTTTTGTAATGGGTCACCAAGGAATGCGGTAATAGGCTGCATCTACTGTAAAACCCCGCGACAGACAGTTTTTCCACAAGATAATGAGGACACAACAAGGGATCCAGTTGTCGAAGTGCGCAATTCTTGACGTTGGTATAACAACAACAAAAATAAACCGGTATTCAAAAAGGTGGCCAATTAGATCAGGAGTCAGTCAATGACAGCTAACTACAGTAACTCTAAGTAATAAAGTCAGCATGAGTCACCGAGTTAAGTATAAAATTGAAGACTCAGGTCTAAACAACACGAATTATGTCGCCCACACACCGATTTAGGCCAAGAGTTGAAAGATAGGCGGGTGACCAGTCGCCAATCCCGCATTTTCCGGAAGTAAGAAGACTCGCTCAACCAACACTCACGAGAGTGTTCAGGAGGGTGGTATTATACCAAATAGACCAGATCAAAAAAATGGACTAAATTGAAGCTGATAGCGCGGATGTGACGGGAATTTGAACGAAATCAGGCGCTGCATATCCTCGTTAAGCAATCTGGGTCGAGGAGACCATCGTCCTGCCGACAAGAGACCATTACTCGTAGTAAAAACAGTAGCAGAGGCCAAAGCAGGTGGTATTCAAAGATGGTGGCATGTATGGAAGCCAATCTTGATGTGCGTTGGCTGAAACATATAGTTTTAATCTTTATACTCGCTGACTAAAACTACCAAATGTGTAGAAACCATCTGAAGCACTACGCGAGCTCTTGAAGTAATCGCCAAAGAAGAGAGTAATTGTAGCAGGTACTTGCTCTAAAGTTTGATGAAGGTGAAATTTTAAGATTAAAGGCGTTGTTTGCGTTGAGTGCAAACAACGCCTTTAATCAGGCTCCGCCGTAGAGCAACTACAGGTGGCGCTCACCCGATCACTGAAGGAAAACGTGGAGATGACTGTAAGCTCCGTCTGTAAGAGCTTTCAGCAAGTGGTGTCAACGCAGACTGCAAGATAAATTACTGATGGTAGCGGGGACTACTACTACAACAGTTGTCGTCGTCTGGCGGAATATATTGAGAAAAACATTCAAGTATCTCCCGGTTTTACGGAACAGATGGACCGCATCATTCTAGCCTGTAACAGTGGTGCCTCAGAGCGTGTGTTCAACTCCGTTGTGACCGAGAAGCCGTGGTTCCATCGACACGGAGGTACCCAGGCGTTGCCTTCGATAGACAAAAAGAAGTAAACGAAGCAAATCTGCTTTTTTATTGGTAGTCAATCAGCGCTCTTTTCAAAGCCATCGACTTCCAATAAAAAAACAGAATGTGAGTTAAGGACTGCAAAGGCGGGTCCGATAGTTTGCAAGAAACTTGGCTTGATCTCGATCCAATTTGGTGTTCCTCTGGATGTCAAGACATATGTAGATACAACGCTGGCGCGTGCCGAGAAACAGGAAGAATTCGTATCCACTTTTCCTATCGTCAATAATTTTGGCTATGCCATCATAGACGTATCAACTGAGAACGCAACATGTATCCGCTGAACATTCACTGACGATCCCTTGGTGAAAAAATGTAGGTGTCTCACCCTAAGAGCTTCTTTTTCTAAAAAGATCGTAAAATATGATGCGATAATCGATCGTTCTTTCGGGAGCACATTTAGTGAGTAATAAATAGCAAAATTGAATAGATCAAAATGTGGTCAGGCATGCGCTGCTGTGCAAACCTCCGCCAGGAAAAGTGTGCGGACGTGCGTGCAAGAAGATTAATGCCCAGATGTGTAGCAGTTCCACGCCGTGCAAGAACAAGATGTGCCGCATTTGGCACGATGTGGAGACGCATATGGATCACTGTCTGAATTTGGAGTGTGAGTTTAAGAACCGGATCCTGCTTCGTGAGACGATGCATAACTTGGAGCAGAAGGAGTTGCAGATTGCAACGGCTAAAGCCGAATTGGATGCTAAACGTGCAGAACTGAACAGAACTCCTGAGAATGGATAAGAACGCGTTTAACGAAGAAATCCGCCTTATCCAGCTAATCGATCACACTAGTGAGTTCGATGTGCTGAAGGAGACAACGAAAGCATTCTGGGGCATATTGAACACGATTGGAATCGAAGTGAGTGATGATTTCGTTGACGGATTTCCAGATTTTGGAACGCATTTATGTAGATAAAAAGGAGACGCGGATGGCTGTGGCATCTCGGGCCTCTCGTTCGTCGTGGTATCAAGTTCAAGTTTGCGTCTTGCTAATCGACTGCCTATGCTAGTTCCAATGGAAGCGATGATGATTATGAAGAAAAACTGGAAGGTGTTGGCAACGATAGCACGAACGAATCGACGCTTAAACGCATAAGGCAAAGGAGTTCGTCAATCGGACGTCGTAACGCACAAGAATCAATTAGTGGGAATAACGACGTGGCGAGCGAAGATAAGAAGATGCCTCATGTAGACCCGAGGGAATCTCCATAGCAAAGGATTTACAATGTGGGGCATGATCTCGTCTGGCATTCGCAATAAAATTTTATTATATACATCATGCGGCAGTTTATGGTGCTGTACAGCAATCCAAGCCAGACAAAAAACATATCGATGTTGTCTTACATAGCGTACACCTCTTGTTTCCTTTATCTTTTTCGTCTTCGAATCTGGTGATATCTGCACAGAATCGAGAAGTTTTTTTTTAATTCAAGCGTACAACTTACACGATTGTCGACGTAAACCACAGCCCTTGCCCAATCGCTGCTCGAGGCTTTGTCGTCGGGGTAGAGAACCGAATTTCGGGAACTTAGACGCGACTACCAGCGATGGATTTAACTGTGGAGTTACAGCTAGGGTCTCATCTATCATCGTGGACAATCAGGCAGGTCCGTGTGAGAGCTAACAAGTTCGCAATGGTGTGGCAGCGAATTCTTGGACGAAGTCATCGATCGGTGGGCAAGGTACGAATGCGATCTAACTTTAATGAATTCGTTAAGTTTGACAATGTAGCGAAATTATCGAACCAAGACAATGCAATGCTGATGGCCCCCATCTCGGCGGAGGAGATAACCGGAGCAATCAAGAAGCTGGAACGCAGAAAAGCGGGAGGGCCTGATGGACTCAATAAAAAACGATTTCTACAAGGACTTCCGAGACGACCTAATGGATGATCTGCTGGAGGTTTACAACGACATTATGCACGGGGGTACTCCACCTAAGTCGTTTAAAGAAGCAATTGTTATACCTCTCAGGAAGAAAGGAGATTCGCCTAATGCGATGGATTACAGGCTAATTTCGTTTCTACAAACCAGCTATAAAATTCTGGCAAAAGTATTGGCGATGCGGTTCCAGACTTTTCTCGGGAAGCTGATTTGTGATTCGCAACAAGGAATTGTCAGGGGGCGGAGGATAGACCGATCGGTGGTAATGATGATGAACGTTTTGGAAGGAGCACGGCCAGATATTGATTCAGCGCCCGAGGACAGCCCGGGTGTGCTACTATTGGACTTCGCCAAAGCGTATGACACTATTGACCGAGATTTCTTGATGGAGGTTTTGAACAAGTTTGGTTTTTCACCGAGATTTATATCCCTAATGACAGAATTACACGAAGGGACAACGGCAAGATTTCTAGTAAACGGAACGTTATCAGAGCCAATTGAAGTAAAATCAGGCATCCGACAAGGTTGTCCTCTGGCCCCTCTATGGTTTATCTTAGCAGTGGAACCATTGGGGTTGGCGATGGTGCAACATACAGGACTTCAAGGGATAACGATTGCTAGTGGAGATGGAAGAGACCTTGAACATAAATTCTCGTCTTTCGTGGATGATTCGACTATTTTTTCAGACATGGGCATCAAGCCTCATTGGCGATGGAGCTTGTAAAGCAGTTTGGAATAATATCAGGTTTGAGAGTGCAACCCGTCAAATGTATGTTTATCTTCTTGGAAAGTATTCCAGTTTTCAAGGAGTGAAACGGTATACCGGTTTTACAACTGGGAGAAACAACCCGGTATCTTGGCTATCGGGTAGGAATTGGGGACACAGGGAGAAAAAACAGGGAGGACAGAATCCGGGCAATTCAACGACGACTACTAACGGCGGCACAGTGTGGAACATCCGTCATAGAGCAAGTGACACTATTCAACGCGATCGCAATTCCAGCAATTTTGTTCACGGCTAAAGTATACGCTCCGCCACATGACGTGCTTCGGAGACTAATCCACGCGCAGAAACGGTTTATATGGAGGCACCAATTAACGGAGGAACCAAGCCGACACAAGATGTCCTCTGCGCTGCGTTACATACCAAAAGCAGTCGGAGGTCTAGGGCTTATATCGATTCCTATCGCTATACACACCTTACTGGTTAAAGAAGCGACATTTTGGCTACTGGAGCTAGTGGATAAATATTCGCATGCATGGCGAAATTGGGGCGGCTTATTTCACAATCAGCATAGTCATAATTTACTAACCCCAGCGGATCGTCGTTTTGCCCCTTTGCGCAGAGAATCCTGGTCTCCACAGCAGCGGACAAAGGAACAGCTACGACAAATGATTGGACCGGATAGGCGACAAATTGAGGTAATTCAAAGGTACGTAAAGCGATGGTTACCTATGATTTTAACCGATAGCAAACTCCAGGACCCACAGCCTAGCAAAGCGGTCAGATGCGGACAGGAGGTCACAATGGAAATAAACTCACAAGCGTGGGAATGGCATAATCAAATGCCGAAGCATATACATGCTTTTTGGGGCACGTATAAGTGGGCAGATAACCCGTGGATACGAGAGACTTCAGGATTTGCTGTACCAGGGATAAAGTATGACCGTATTCCGCGACTCAGCATACAGGACCCGAAGATACAACGAATAAGCAAAACAAAGTTCAAGTGGACAGTCCAAGGGGAGGAGAATAAGGGCCACACAAGAGCTAAAGTGATCCTAAGGTTAGCAGGTTTAGTGCTGTGCTCGCCCAGAGTAGGCATTGGAGATATTATAGGACGACCGCCTCAAATTACAGTGTGGAATCATGACGGAATTCTAGCCAAAGTCAAGTGGGTTCGGGAGAAATCCCGGATAATTCAAGGAACGTGTCCGGACACGGGACGGGTGTACAGGTATGAGCAACAACAAGATGGACTGTACTGGTTAAATTTCGATTTACTGGAGGAACAAGAGGATCCGGATAATATCAGACGAGTGGTCTACGAGGCACATCCACTATTACATGAGGTGCCGTGTACAGTAAAGGAGAACACGAAAAGCAAGGCAGTGAGCTACCGGATGCGGCGTTCCTTCAAGGCCTTATATCAACAGTATGTGGCGCAGCCGTTACGACGCATTGTGGACAATTGGACGATCAAGTGTGCTACTGATAAAGTCGTTTTCGATTGGCTGGAGCAATCACCAGAAGGACTATGGAATCATCAACATACGCTCACTGACTATCAAGCATGGACGATTTATCGCGCAGCTACAATGCAGTTAAACGTTTTTTATGATGGTTACGATTCGGCGCGGAGATGTATACTAGACTTTAAGTGTACATCTCCGGGGAAAGGGGTATCACATATTATGTGGGGGTGCCGAAGAGCCCAGGATTTCTGGGCACGTTTAACCAGTCAATGGTTTGGCGAAAGAATTGATTCACAGTCCGTGGGGACGTTTCAAAGACATTGCATGACACGACACCCGCCACCCATTTCGCCGCATTTAATGCCGAAGTTAGAGCAACGGTGCGGGGAGCAGGCGGCGGAATGCGCGACACCTTTACACCGCGTCTGGTGGGGGATATGTTCCGTTGGGATCACAGCGCTCTGGCAGATGCGTAATGACAGAGTGCACAAAGGGATCCAGCGGACAGGACCGGAGCAGACAGCAAAAATTTGGAGTATGGCCATCGAACAGGTGAAGGCAACGGCGGAGTTTGAGACCAAGGGACACAACACCCGGATGCGGGGCATACAGTTCAAACTGTGCATAGAAGTGTTGATAGGCAGCGGACGCAGGCAACAACATGATCAGCGCAAGACAAGACAGTATCCGACAGCGGGCTACTCAGCTAGATCAGACAGTTCTCAGGCAATTCCTGACAGCTAATAGTGATTAAGACTAAATAGACTGTATTAAAAAAACTGAGGAGTTACAGCTGCCATATGCTAATTTTACCAACGCTTAATTGTGGTTAAATTCGAATTTTGTGATAAACCGAACAACGATTTGCTGACAGAATTATGCTCGCAATCATTTGAAAAGCACAACACAATATGTTATACAGTTTTATATAGTACCCATCACCATGATATACCATGTTTTAAGCGATGATGTACATCACCATGATGTACATTCAAACCATCCCCCGAGAAGTGGGAAAGGAAACGGCGACGAGGCAATGAACACCGAGGCAGTGTTCTCGTCTTACGAAGCACCAATGGTAGTCCAGCGAGGCTACCAGTCAAATGAAGGAGAAGTGACCGCTCCACAACTTGAAAAAGCGATTGCAGAATTCAAGAGGAGGATCGAAGTCGGTGAAGAAGACGTGGAAGTTGTTGTGGCAACTCGTGTACCAGTGGTGAAATGGATCAATAGTTCGATTAACCGTTTTCGCTCAGTGTTTATCGAAGCTCGATATCTCGGGGATGAAAGATTAGTAGATTTGGTGATCACGAAAGTGCAGGGGCTTGCGCATGAACGCGCTGTGACTGAGGTCAGTGCACAACTAGACATCTATGGCGTCAGGACTGGCAATATTTTGGTTGCAGGTGGTGGACAAAGGGATATGCGATTTCCCACTACAGGGAGACGTGTCATTCGATGGCCCGATACAGCTCTTGGACCACACTTCTTCTCAGCTGTCGAGGTGGAATTTTCGAACCGAAGCATTCCAAAGGCCCAAACGTTTTTGCCGAGAATACTTTGAACTGATTCCACAGCTTAACGCTGTGCTTCTTTTCAAGTTTTTTGGCCGCCGTGTAAATGGAACGTTTGCCTGCGTTGCGATTCGTTATCGACGGGCAAGAAACCGAGTGGTGGTTGCAGATCAAGTGAATTTTGGTAGTGTTCCGCTTGATACTCCTATATTGAATTTACTCGATCCATTACGTCAGCGTCGACATTTGCCTCTCGTGCCAATGCCCGTCCCACTGGTAACTCCTTGGATCGCTGTAAATAATCCATTCGTGCGAATTCCTGCAGCTGATGTGTTTGATGCTGTAGTAATTCCTGGAACCAATCCGCCTGTTCTTGCACCACAAGTAGGCTTTCCAGACATTTTCATTGATCTTTGGTCCATTTTCGCAGTCGTGGATACAATCTGGAACTAGCTAGATGGAATTCCATCCATAACACTTTTTGATGTTACCACGAGTCGGCACCTTCCGCTGAATGACAGCAGACTGCATTTACGATCGGTATGAAAGTCAGCATTAGCCGCCGAGCCACCACTTGTTGCATTTTTTATAGTCACTACTACATGTATATCATGTACTTCGAAGTATGTCTCTATCATACTATACGTTCTTATAAGTATATAATATTGAAAATTGATAAAAGTGAAGACCAGGAAAATTTCCTTCTACAGAGATTGAATAGACATCAAAATGAAATACGCTGATGAGCTTCACTCGAAATCGACATCGACAGATAGACTCGAACGATAATCCGCTAGTGTGACGGCATGCATGTACAACATGGTACAAAATATACATCAACTCTTGCAAAATGTACATCGTACATCATCGCTCGCCGTAAGAGTACCCACGAGCTCTTTTTAAGGCTAGGAGCGGCGGACGATCCACTCATGATTTGATGGGAAAGACTCCGGACCCGCATATCAGCACCATGGGACAAGACAATGGGGTAGTGTAACTAGTAACCCATACATGGTACCCTGTGCCAGACAATATAAGGAGTAACAATCACGAAGAGAAAACAAACAGTGAGATGTAAGATGGAGGGGAAAAACATTGGCAAGAGGCGCAAGGTATGAATGGCTTGGTTTGTGCTTTATACCTTAGAATTGTGATGTATTTTTGCTGATTAAAAGTCTGTCAGGTTGGAATATTGAGGCAAGAATTTGAAGTGTTAAATAAAGTGGTATTTCGTGTGTGAGAAAGAAGCGATCGCGACGAAGATGCAAAAGAAAGTAAGGGTCGACGTGCGAGCAGTAGTGGTGCAGTGTCGAAGATTAAAATTGCACAAATCGAGCGTTTCTCGATAAATTTGTCCATTGTATCAGTGCTCGGTTGAGCATTACCGAGGGTGCAATCACATCAGCTAGCGAGAGTCGATCGACGAAGACGCAGATTCAGCGCCCTCGGTCGATGGTGACAACGCAGATTCAGTGTTTCCAGTTAACCGATCACGCTGACGATGGCTAAGAAAGACCGTAGATGGCCATATCGATCGCAGGCAAAGAGACGCATGACAACAACGCCGTCTTGAAGTTTCGGGTCTTTTCGCGTGACGTTGTAGCCGTGTGCCTTCGTCCGCACATGGATAGTGCCCTCGGTCTCCTCAACGGAATCGTAGGAAGTCTCCGGTGGAGAGTTGTCGATCCCTCTGTTATGGTCCGTCTTATATTGACTGCCATATATGCGTTACAAAAACCACAGAAATTTAGTGACAACTATACCTAACAAGTTACGGAAAGAGTGTCATCAATGTCCTTTCTAGTGCACCCCGTGGTGCTGATTAATTAGTAGGGCAGGCAAGCTTAGGTTTAAATGCGTTAGGTCTTAAAATCAGGTTTGGAATAAAACCTAAAATTCAATATGCTGGCAAAAGTAGGTTTTAATCGCTGGGTCTTCAGATATCAGAAGTTCAAATGCTCCAGACTTCAATTGCGGAGATCTTATCGCCACTTTCTTGCTGACTCCCGAACGCCAAATATGGCTAGTAACACAGAAAGCAATAATCAGATAGAATTCTGGTAGAATTTGATATATAGTTAAGACGGAGTCAAGCATGCCCTAACGTGCGGGCTGTGCAAACTGCGCAATCTAGGTTTTTTTAGGTTTTATTCAGGTTTTATTCAAACCTACTTTTCGGTTCAAAAAAATCTAGTTTTTACCAGCCCTCGAGATCCTTCTACAATGACTTAGAGATTGAATAGACATCATATTGAAATAAGCTGATGAGTCACCATTTCCGACATGGCTACAAAAGATCCAACACCATTGATTGGATTCAAATTAGATAGGGTTAGGAAAACAATTATAATCCAATAAACACCGCTTATTGCGGCGGGGTGCTAAGCCACGCCCGCTCCGCTAGAGCGCTTCCTATCGCCGACCTCCGCTGCGCTGTAGTGGCTCTACAATAGATTGTCCCTCCCCGTAGGTGCTTGTTCTCCGCGCTACGCGCTGCGCCCCCGACCTTCGCTTCGCTCCGGTGGGGCTCCGCTCTCTAAGCGCTCATTTTTATGTTCCTACCATATGGTCCTTGTATACAAATTCTTATATGCGTCGGAGGATAATGTCCGAGGCTTTTGGCTCCGTCATTATCCGAAACGGGAAAGTTTGTATGCTGCAAGAGTACCTAATTTGCGTTTACCAGATCCACATGAACGCCTGTCTAATTCTTTTGCGAATAAGAAACTGAACATTACATCGAAATACCCCCGATCCCACCCGTACAAAAACATAGGTACAAGGCACCAAAGAAAATGTCAGCTTTAAGAAAAAAGTGTCTACTTTTTCCTTGGTGAGATAGACATGGCTTTTGTAGTGGCAGAAAAAAATTGCAACCATGTCGGGGTTTTCCAAATGCCGGTCTTTTAATTTTTTGACAACGTATAGAGAGGCTCGCACATATGGACTTTGGGATCCAAAGTATTGGGCATTGTACATATCCCTTGCTTCCCAATTAACAAGAATGATGGCAACTAGGTTAGCGGAAGGTTTCACCTTTACCAGACTCGTCAATTGAGTTTCTCGACCATCTTCTCCGTGATGAGATATCGAAATCATGGAAAAGTTTTCATTGTGCTCTTTTCTTGAAGCCGCACTCTGATGAATTAACATACTTCAGCACCATTTCAAGCCTTCTCGACGACGAAGCCGTTGAATTGCAATATTCAATGTCGATACCGCTGTTGTAGTTGTAACTTTGGCACTCTCCCCTTCTCACCTGCGATTTTATGATCAAAAGCGCGACCAAGCAACTGAATGAGTTCAAATTTGGGTTTGTTTGTATGGCAGCGAATAGGTAGACATCTTCGGCTTGATAATTAGGTTTGGAGCACTCGAGCTGTAGTTTCCAGCCGAAACAATACGTACAAGAGTTCTGAGACATAAACTTAAAATAGAGGAAGCATCTTCGCAACTGCTAATATGCCTTCAGCAATCAGCTTAAGTGAGCCACCTGTTTTGGTTTAACAAACCGTAGACCATAGCCGTCGCCAGGTGCTGATGAAGTGCGAGAAAAGGAGACACAGTAAGGTAGTCGAGACTTGAGTTTGTCGCGTCATACAGCCCTCGTCGCTGACCCGCGGATCGTGCTTCATTTCAATTCATAGTTCACATTTCGCAATGGGTTGATGCGGTGGCTTTCGACTTGTTTTCGATCCAGTCGACAAAGACAAAAAGAACAACAAGAAGAAGAGAAACAGGAAGAGAAGAAGAAACGTTAAAACCGTTCCGTTTGAGACTAACGATGACTAATGGAACTCAACAAAAGGGATTAAAAGGGAGATGGGCAAGGAATGCAAACGTCTTAGTAACAAGGCGCGGAAGCGTATTAAAGAGGAACTAGAGCGCCGGCAAACACAGAGGATTCCAATTGGGGAGATGCGACGGATATCTACATTGAAAAGTTTAGCATTACCGCGCACGACAAGCTATTGTACGACAATGCATCACTGCACATTAATACTGGTAGCAAATACGTCTTGTGTGTCCAAAAGGTCAGGTTAACATCACGATTTTGAAGATTATTGCGCTACGAGGTTTATGACTAGCTGTCACCCATAAACGCATCGGCTGCCGAGGCTCGTACGTGCTGTCAAGGTACTAACTTGAACTTTTCTTGTTGTGAGCAGATGTAACAAAAAAATAATCCAACTCAGCTTGAAATTGCGCTATTTGGTGCTGGTTCTCATCACTCGTTTGGGCCAACTACTCTGCATTTTGCACACCGTTTTTCACACGACTACCTTTTAAGGCTATTTTAACGAAAAGTGGAGAAGAAGACGTCATTCCGTTGATCATTTGGCGAGTCATAGCTGACGAGGTCGTCATTTAGTACCTTTATAACTAATGTTAACGTGTTGGGAACACTCAGCTTAATAAGGGTCAAGCTATCGATGGGTGCAGAAATGGGCGCGGGTTAAATTTTTCGTGGGTGAGGGTTAGATTTTCCCTCAAAAACAGTTATGGATGGAATTCCATCTAGTTACTTGTGGAGACTTGGGCTTTACTTAGAATATATAAAACTGAAAATAGTTAGGTCCTTGGTTCGCTACTCTGTGCTACATCTAAGCCTATCCTTCTAGAAGCTTCGTGGAGACGTTATCCAATAACGTCAGGTTGTGTAACCCGTTACTTCATGTACTGTCCAATATGTAGCCTGCTACTTCGGGTACTATCCAATATGTATTTGATTGTGTTATGAGATATCAAGTCGCACGTACCCTGCGGCCTGATATCTCCCCGGGCTATGACTTCGCGTTGGCGGTCTCGAAAGTCCTGTACTAGTCGATGCAAATGCGAAACGTGGCGAATATCTTTCTCGCGCTACAAAGTACTTTAACATTCAGGGATGCCGTGCCATTTTACTAGCCATTCTATTTTACGGCTGCGCTGACGACGACGAAGCAACTTTTCCACGATGTGTAGTTCCTCTCTTGTGTCCAACTCTAGGATAACTGGTGATGCCTTCGGGATTGGTCGTCCCGCAAACTCAGAGACGCCCAGTATATCGACGTTCGATGATGAGTGCTGTTTCTTCATATTTCGTGGTAGATTCAATTTAGCCACATTCGGGTTGATCTTTTTGATTAACGCAAACGGTCCAACGTTTTGGCCGCGAGCTTTGCTTTCTTTAACTCAGTGTGAGACTTAACTGTCTTCAGTGGTAGGTTCATGGTATCCAGCAGAACTAAGTCACCGACGTTAAAGGTGAGGCTTGTTCTTTTAGAATCGTAATACTTCTTTTGCCTTTCCTGGGTTTGTTCTAGTTTTCTTGTGTCTTACGCACTACATCTTGTTGATCTTTGGCGAATTTTAGGCAACTCTGAGATGGGTTGTGGATCGTAGTCTCTGTATTCGTAAGAAAAACATACTTCCTTCGTTTCGATCTTCAGACTGGGTGAGCTTAGTTAACGCGTTCACCGAGGTTGTGTGCGCGTACTCAACTGTACCCAAGTAGCTTGGCCCAAATTCTTCGCAGTACGATACCAGACAGCGTAAAGCAACTTCTAAAACCAAGTTTTGGCGTTCTGTTTGTCCATCTGCTTGCGCCCTATGAGCGATCGCCATGCTTAGTTTGACACCCAATATATTTATTAGAGATTTCCAGAAGTTTGCTGTGTACTTCGGATCCCGATCGCTGAAAATAACGTTCGGCAGTCTGTGATGACGGACTACGGCGTTGAAAAATAACTTCGCGGTGTCTTTCGAATCGGCCGACGTATGCATTGGTGCATAAATCGGTCTTTTGGAAAACTTGTCTACGATAACTCAAATAGCGTCATAGCCTTCCGACACGGGAAATCCAGTAATAAAATCCATTGACACTACTTCCCAGCATTCCTCCGGATTGGGGATAAGAATCAGTAATCCTTTCTTTCGCTGGCTGTTTGACTTCCATCGAGCACATGTTTGACAGTCTCGACGTACTTTTGCACTTTTAAGTATCTTCGGCCAGTAGTACCATTGCGTTAACTTCATGTAAGTTCTACACACTACAGGATATGCTGCTGTAGCTGCATCATGAAACTCGTATAAAAGTTTCGTCTTTAGGTCCGGTAGGTCTGGAATGCATATTTGCTGCATTGCATCATATTGCTTCAGGTATATAAGTCCTTTGTCGATTTCGAAGTTGTCATTCAACTGATTTTTATTCCAAATAGTTTTGAAAAACTTGTCTTTGTGATATTCTTGCTTAATCGCTTTTCGCAGTTCTTCGTTGCTGATATGTACGCGCACAACGTGCAATTCGGCGTTGTGAATTATCTTTTGAGCGACTCCTATAGGACGACTCCCCCCACCCCCCAACTCCACATCGTCGAATAAGAAATCAGATACTTCCACCGGAATGTACGGAATGACGGCAGAGTGAACCATGTGTTTATCCAAAAGATTGAAGCCTTGATTGCTGTCATCGGTACAGTCATGGACGACGTGCGACATAATCTCGCACAGTGGTTTCGTCGGAATTCTCTCCAGACACGACAGGACGAGATAATGCGTCAGCCACGACATTGGCTCGTCCTTTAACATGATGTCAAACTGGGAAAAGAGCGTCAACATAAGTGCCATCTTGGGAGACACCATTGGATGGTGGATCATCTACTTGCACACAGAATTGTCGGTATAGACTGAAAAGTGTCTTCCATGGAAATACGGACACCATTTTTCTAACGCAGTCTTGATGGCTAACAGCTCTTTCACGTGAGCTGGTCATTTAACTCATGGGGGCTCAGATGTTTCGAATAAAAGCAATGGCGTGGTAGTTTTAGTTGTTACGTTGACCTTCGAAAGGCGGAAGGGAGCACGGGAGCTCGGCACCGCATCAGGCTTCATTTGCAACTCGAAGTTAACTGATCGCGATGGAGGCATTTCATTCGGGAGTTGTTCTGGAAATACGTCCTTGTACGCGTCCAGAACACCTTCAACCCCTGCAGTACATCCGATTGTTCAACGTTGGTCAACTTCAAGTGATATATCTCATTATAGGCTCCAATTTTCAGCTTTTCTTGGAAGGTCGGACCACCTACGTCTTCGAACTTTGTGTTGGCGGCAACTTCAATCTGTTGCGTACACCAATCAATCTGTGGATTATACTTGGTAAACCATGGTTGACCAAATATCACGTCATGTATATCCGGCAGGTCCTATTCCGTGAACGGCATCTTTGGAAACTCCATATCTTCGATACGAATGGTATCTTCCACTGTCTTCGTGGGCTGACTCGATGTCCACGTCCCATTAAACGACGTGTTTGCACCTTCTGTGTGCTTAGCACGTTTGTGTCTAAAACGGGTTTGATCAGGTTTGTTGACGCGCCAGAATCGATTAACATCTTGACGAATTTGTCTCCAATGACACCATTACGCACTAGTAGTCGACTCTGCGCTGGCACGTCCAAACTAGAGCTGCTTGACTCTAAAGTAATAGGTTCTCTCTTGGTCTTCTGTTGGACCTTCACGGCATTGATCGTGACACGATATTAAACAAATATTTCCTATTCATCCTCACGGCTGTCGACATTGTTGACATACTGACAATTTGTATGCCTCTGATGGCTCCGGCCTGAACGATAGCTACATTTATCATTACGCGTTCGTTTATTTTTTTACTGTGCGGAGCCGTTATTCGGTCTACCGCACTTAAAGCACAAATTTGGCCGGCGGCATTTGTCGCGAGACGGAATCTGCACGTTGGTAATGTCCATTGGTTCTGGACAATTGTTCAAAAGATATCGACTACTGTTTTCGTACGACCTGTACATCGGTCTATTGTTTGAGTCTCCTCGTGAATATCGCTGCAGATGAGAGCGGTCAAAATCCAGCGCAACCGTAATAGCTTCGGACAGAGTTTACAGCGACGGTATTGAACCTCTTCTCGCGTACGACCTGTAAGTCCACGTAAGAGTACAAGCTCTGAACCAGCTCGCTCGTTACTCGGACTTGCGTGTCTATGTGTCGAAACTTGCTCACATAATTAGGGAGATCTTTGCAATCGCGCTCTCTCAGATTGTTAATATCTTTCGCTCTTGTAAGTCAGCAGGATCAAATTCACGTTCGACTTTGCTGAAGAAGTTGTCCACGTTTGTGATGTACTTTTTTTGCATCACATACCACTGAGCAGCTCCTTGCTTCAGTGTTCTATCTAAAAAACGACAAGTATCCTTTGTGAAAGCTCTCGGCTTTTCCAGTCTACTCCTCTTGCAAAAGGGTACCGCTCCATTTGCTCCTTGTAGAGTTGGAATGATTCGTCCAATCTACCTCCATACGTCGCAAGTTTCACACCCTTTAGATTGATTTCTGATAGCTGTCAGGACTTGTGAAGTTCCTCGAGTAACTGCAGATTTGCCTCAAAGTTCCCCAAAGATCGTCAAGATCTAGTGCGTAAGACACGAAGAAGCCCAGGAAAGGCAAAAGAAGTATTACGATTCTAAAAGGAAGTAATGTTTAGAAGAATTGAAAAAAGAAGGAAATTTTAAATTGAAAATCCCAGACATGCCTCACCTTTAACGTCGGTGAATTAGTTCTACTGGATACCAAGAACCTTCCACTCAAGACACTTAACTCTCACACTTAGCTCAAGAAAGCGAAGCTCGCGGCCAAAAACGTTCGACTGTTTGAGATAACAGAAAATGATCGACCGAAAGTAGCTAAATTGAAGCTACTGTGGTGTAGTCGCTCTCAGAAATTCCTTCTGAGTTGCGAACACCCACGGATGGGCCAGATGACCGACTTTCGGAGGGGGTACTCCGCCCATCCAGGTCTTGGTGCGAGCCAGCATCCAGCCGGCTGGATTGGTCACTCCCATCACCTTGGTTGTGACGACTTGGATGATCCATATTTGTAAAGCTCACCTTGTGTTCCTGTCAGCACTGGCGGTTACGTTCTCCTAGGGTAAAAAGTTAAAAGTCCGTCGAATAGGGGGACGAGAGTTAGGACTAGGGTTGCTCCTGCGTGAAAATCTTCACCAGGGAGCAGGATTGGCGTTATACTTGAAGTTCGTATACCGCAAAAGCTGGACCGAGAATAATCGATCGGCCAGCTAAACCAAAGATAACAAAGGGGTAAATCCAATCTTATCTGTAAATAGTGAATCCAAATAATACTCCACAATCTTCCACAGTAGGCCAAAACGCTACCACACTTTCCAATAGAGTTAAACCGTGTTCAAAACACGGGCGACTAGAGTTGAGTATATGTAACGCGACGACTCCCGGTCAGGGGACTTCCGGTGGGCTCCTTTTAACCTTCCCCGGGTAAACCAATGGCAGCTAGAGGGGACCTTGTTAGCCCTCTGCTGTGAACCAATGATGTGACTTGCGTCTTAGAAAGCGAAACGTATACTGATTTTTATCCCTAGATCCAATACAATCTTTTGTGTAACCTACCCGAAGTAACCTGGCTGGATAGTTATGTGTCTTACCTGAAATAGCGTGGTCAGCTCCACCTGGATACCTTTGAGTACCGTACACCAAGTATCCTGCTCAACCTGGATAGCCATCCACCTCGACCTGGCCGCCGAGTCTGATTCCCCTTTAGCGGCCACGCATCCACCTTCGGCGTCCCATCCAGCTTCTGCAGGGGCATAGCCTTCCTCAGGGCCCTTCATACGTACATCGTTTTAGCCAATCCGCCCCTTGGCCCCCTATAACCACCATCGACGGCCATCCAGCTCCACCTGATCCGGCCGGCCAACTTCTGGTTGACCTGGTTCCGAGCCTCCGGATCACCCTCATCTAACTTGATTCCATGCCTTACACCGATCTGTCGCTTGTGAGTGCCCCTGAACACCTCCGACAGCTGTTGTCCTGCGTCCGTCGGTGGCCGATCCGGGTAGCTAGCTTGGGCCAACATTTTTACAAATCAGGTGAGTGTATTCACCTTTCATTAGCCCGTTAATTCCAGTACCCTTCACCAAAGCCGCCCCTGAGTCTTGTCGCAGCCGCACCACTGTTGAGGCACGATCTTACTACGCATCTTGCATCTTGAACTATCCACCGTTCTCATGGCCTGCCACATCGATACTAACACGGACTTATCGTTGGACTGCCCTTCGAGGCCAGCGAGGCCACCGGTAGGCTGCCTAAGCAAGCGATCCGCCGGTCTCGGGCGTCGCCCAGGGCAGCCGGAGGTGGCTAACCTAATAAATCAAATTACGGCCCTGACTGCTCAGGTGTCCACTCTGAAGAAGGCGAACACTGAGCTATCCTTGACTGTGCGACTGGCCGATCAGTGGGCAGACGAGACCAAGGTCCGGGAGGTACTCGCAGCCCTCCAATTCCGAATCCATATTGACCAATAGGAGAATGAAAAGGCTGACTTCGCTCGGGAGAAGGACCGATACAAGCAACTGTCTGAGTCGGTTGAATCCCTGCGCATCCTGTATCAAAAGGCAGTACCCACCGTGGATTCTCAAAGTAAGTAAGTTCACGCTTGTTCGGGTTTGTCTCCTCGTCTGCTCACTCTATATGTCCCTGCAGAAAAACGCATCATGCACTTTCACATCTTGATGCTCGAGTCCTCCCATGCTTCCCGTAGAGTAACGAAGCACAACGAGGAGTATATTCGTCTCTTTCAGCGACTGGAGAAATCACAAATGAACTTGGGCCAGCTAGTGAGTCACCGGATCCACCTCTCGCAGAAACTGGGGAAGTACAAGAAAGCTCTGGAAAGTCGACATCCACGCCGCCGAAATTTCAACGCCGGATCCAGGAATGTGAAGAAGCACAGGCCAAGGCCCAGTCGAGCGTGGCCAAATTCCAGCAAGTCGTTTCCGTTCTTATGGAGCGTCGTGCAGACTGTTTGTCCGCGATACAGGCTGCCCGAGACCGTCTGACAGAGGCGAGTGCCAGAGTGACGCGTCTGATGCAGGGCTCCGCACCTATCCGACGGGCCATCCGGAATCGTCTCGACTTAGCCTCCCCCCGCGGTCTTGGTTCCGATTCCCCCGCCCAACCGTCTTTACCGTTGTCTGCTGACTCCGGTGCCAGCGTCGGATCATCCGAGGAGAAGGCGTCCGCCTCAGACTTGGGGGCTGTCAATGCAGAGGTAACCACACGGCTTCGGATTTGGGATGCTTCCGAGACCCGAACCCTCCGCTATTACCAGCCGGCATGCAGCCGGCTTCTCCACCATCGCCAGAGAACCTCCCGATAAGCAGAGTAAAAAGCCGGTCCAGCAGGATTTTGTCGCTCCCTCCTCTAGTGGCCACTAAATGGGTCGAATTATCCGCCTTGTCGGCGGAAACGTCAAAGGTCTGGAAGAGGGTGAGCCGGGCTCCAGTCCTGATCCGAGCTTAATTGCTTCTGGTCGGCTGGCTTCCGGAGGGTCGCCCCTTCGTAACCACGTCCCAAGATCCTTGCCTGGCTCTCCGTCCTCTCCAGTTCTTCTTGGCATTTCTCGTCATGACCCCCGAGGGCCGTCCACCGCTTCCCTGGATGAGGAAGAGGCATCGAACCTGCTCAAGGTGGACGACGACGAAGCCATTACCGAGGACTTCTAACGGTCACCCCCTCAGGATAGTCTAGGGCTGGATGAGAACGAGTTCAAAGAGTCGTCGAAGAGTCTCCCCCGCTCTGGATTTCTCGCCAAAGAATCATGACAA
>MIQA02000463.1:0-38784 GCA_001887855.2 Sclerospora graminicola | reverse complement strand
TGTGGTGTTGTCGCTCTCAGAAAATCTTCCTGAGACGCGAACACCCACGGGGGTCCCAGACGACTGACTACCGGAGGGGGTACTCCGTCCATCCGAGTCATGATCCGATCCGGCTTGAGGCCGGCTGGATCGGGCGCTTCCATCCGCTTGATCGCGACTGCTCGAATGTTGCATGTTAAAAGCTCACCTTGTGTACCCGTCAGTACTGGGTGGTTAGCTCTCTTGATGGACCCTAGGGCGAAAAGTGTAAACTTGTCCAATAGGGAGATGAAGTGTAGGACTAGGGGTAGCTCCTGGGCGGAAATCGTCACCGGGGAGCTCGTTGGGTAATATACTTGAACTTTGTATCGTGCCGGCTGGGCCGAGAATAGTCGATCGGCCAGCTAAACCAATAGGACACTTGAAGTTTGTATAGTACCGGCTGGACCGAGAATAATCGATCGGCCAGCTAAACCAATAATAATGAAGGGCGAATCCAAATGTGTATCCACAGAAGGCCAAATGTCACCACTTCCCAATACTTGATACCGTGTTCAAAACACGGGCGACTTGAGGCGAGTATACGAAGTCGCCGCGACTTCCGGTCAGGGGACTTCCGGTGGGTTAACTTAACCTTCCCCGGGCAAACCAATAACAGCAAGAGGGGACCTTGTTAGCCCTCTGCCGTGAACCAATAAAAGCAACTTGTGTCTAAGAAAGCGACACGTATACTGATTTATCCTATGTCCAATACTCCCTTTGTGTAACCTACCTCAAATAACACGTCTGACCAGTCATGTACCTTACCCACGCAACCCGGCTAACTTCGATTCTGTGTACCGGTACGGCCGGTACTCCAACCCCAAATGGTACCAACCCGGCCGGTACACTGAACCCATATGGTACCAGTCCGAATGGTACATTGTACCCGACCGGCTCGGCCGGATAGCCACCCATCCGCGCCCCCCGGCCGCTGACGCTAGCAGTCCCTTGGCAGCCCTTCCTACGATCCCGGTGCATACTCTTTCCACTAGAACAATCCTCTTCTTCCGGGCTTCTTCCACTCCATCCTTACGAACAGTCCGCCATCTTGGCCGTCCGCCATCCGCGCCTCGGCCGTCCAACCTCCATAGTCCTTCCGTCTGCTCAGCTCGCTTATCCGACTATCCTCGCCCCTTGTCAGGGCTGCCGACTTGGTTTCCAGCCAGGCGCCACCTGGCCGCTGGTAGACCTCATCGGCGGCGACCATCCGGCGCCTACACCCTTGGCCCTCTTCACCAATCAGGATGCGCCCTTTGGAAAGTGCCTTACATTATTTTATAAGTCACTTCACCACACAAATGATCATCCACGCACTAGTACCCGCACGTGCAGTCCCACGCGGATGAATACGAACGCAAGCCCTGCTACGAACCAACCACAGTGAGTTTCATTTATAATACGTGTATGACTAAGACTAAGTACGAGACCACACCGTAAGTTAGTTTCCGTAAATTTTATGTGAAGTGATGTTGCTGATGATGTTGCGCGTGGGGTGATGCAGAAGATGTTGCACCAAGATGTTGCAGCACCTACTTCGGTTGCAAGAGACTTTGGATGGGGTAGACGCGCATGGTGTGCTAAGATCCACCCAACCGGTTGACTGGCCCCAGAGGTCGTTGTTGAAAATCGTCGACGCGATTAGCATGAGCATGAGCTCAAACATGTCCAATACATTGGAGATGCGGCACAGTTCCATTATTTCGATGATTGTAAAAAGATGAATTTTAGGTATAAATTTACAGTGGGTTACTTTCACAAATTTCATTAAATTATTAGGGGGTTTAGGGTTAAGGTTTCACCGAATAATAGAGAGTTTCGCAAACTCGACTCACACCCGTTTCCGTACCACATAGGTCTGGGTACGGAATCGTAAATTTAGATTTCGCAAAGCCGCCCAGCATCCAAAACTAAATGTAGCCATTCTGTTTGCCTCGCTCAAAAATGATAACCGCGGGCGAGGCTAACATCGCTATGTTGATGTGGCTCTAGCGACGCAAGAAGCGTGAACAGTTTATACAGAAGTGTGCTGCCTTCGTTGTGGATTATCCGCTTATCCTTGAGACCGTTTGTCGCTAGATGATTTCACAGACAGCGATAGTACCATTGCTTTTCGCTTTGATCTGAACGGTCTCAAGGCTCTGAGCGTGCAACTTAAGCTTCCTGGCGTTGTGATAACGTCGTCACGAGATCGATACCTTCGCAATTGAAGCTTTTGCAATCGTGCTCTACCGGTTTGCGTATTCTGTACGATTTGCTTCTCAAGTTCGTGTTTTCGGACGCTCAAAACCCGCACTTTGTCGCCTTTTCTCACTACAATCAAATTGATATATGATCACTGGCGCGACATCCATTTCCTCCTCCTCAGCATTATTTCTAGTCGCATATCGGTTACGCAGAGGCTGTAGATCAACGCGGCGGTGTCGTTCCCGATGTGTTCGGTATTTTGGATGGCACTAAGATCGCTACATTCCGCATCACAGGCAAAAACAACCTACAGAGGCATAACCGTGTCCATTGTCAGTGCGTTACCATTCCCGACGGCTTATGTGCGCACTTCTACGGCCCAGTAGAGGGTAAGACTCAACGTTGTTGAGAATGAGTGGTCGTCGTGAGGCGTTCGCCCGACACAATGACATCTTTTGCAACAAATTCCTGTACCGCGATCCGGCATACGGAGTGGTCACCTGCATCATCGTTTAAAGGAGCGCAGCTGTGCCCGACCAAATCGCTTTAACCATGCAATGAGCAGTGTTCGCGAGACTGTTGAGTGATCGTTCGGTAGTATGAAGACGATGTGGGCATCATCGACTTCAAAAGCAGCAGCAAGTCGATGCTTTCTCTTGTGGGAAAGCTTGTGTACGTTGCCATGCTGCTCAAAACTTGCCATTGCTGCTACTAGCTCGCAGAATATCTGAATTAGTTAAGGCTCCTTACTACTATCTAGAAAAGACCTTACTACTCTCTAGGAACGCTCTGAACATCGCCATTGTATTGTCACCCTCGATTTCAGCAAGCCGAATGCGCTCCTTGCGGTCCTCTTCGCGCTCGTGGGGGATTTCTTGCGCGCTCCAAACGCCAATCCTCGAGTTCGAGGCGACGCAACTCGATATCCTTCTCGCGCACCTCCGTCTCGCGCTTGGTCTCCTCCGCCAACGTCTCGAGCGACGCGGCCATTCTGTCTTCTTCGCAGGAGTGCCTTGAGAGCTGGCGTCGTCACCAGATTTTCCTTTCGTTTGGCCAATCCATTCATTGCTGTATTACGCGTACGCACACCAGCAGCAATATCCTCTATTTTTTCTTTTTCTCCTCTTTGATGCGGATCGCTTCATGTTGCTCATGGTTGCGAGCTTGGGACGCCAAAGTGCCCAGAAGCTGGCGCTTCTCATCGTACGTTTCTGAGATGCCCGAGGCGCGTGCGGAAATTCCTTTTGCCTTGTTGTGTTCTTTCATAAGCGCCAGAAAACCTATTTGGTGTGTTTTGCCATCTACCTGTCGAGTAAACCCATCTGTCCCATTGATAGTCGTTACGGGCTTCTCCCACGCGTCCATGACGCCTCCCTTCTTGACCGTAAAAGGGGGATCGGCGTTGACTTGACGTAGCAAGATCAGGTCCTCGTCGTTGGACCAGTTTGTTTATGGGTCCCATATCTGTTGCGCCGATTCGAATATGCGGATTGCAGTCCGTACAATCCGGCCTTTCCAGGGACACCAATCCGTAGACGAAACGGTTTGTGGGGGGTTTCGCACTATTTTTGCACCGTGTACGGGTACGGATGCGGAATGCCTGGTGCGAAACCTCCCTAATATCCGATGTCATTTTTGCAGGAAATTACATGCTGAAAAAACATCTCTGGAGAAATTCCGTGACGATTTTCCCGTTGGGCGAGAAATGACAGCTTTCCTATACAAAAGGATGAAACGAATTAAGGCCAGATATTTCTCTGTTAGATGGAGCAAATTTCCTCAATGCGGATTTGAGTGTCATTTCCGATATGATATCCGTCGCTCAAAATCGCAAGCAACTCTAAAAAAACTATTATATAGTACACTTTCATTAAAAGATGCAAGGTGACTTTTTGGCTCGAGCATTCCTCAGTATACTGGTACTAGCACACCAGTATACCATACACGTATACACGCATATACGCCCCTAGACGACACTAACCGGTTGTCGATAGGCCTTCAATGAGTGGATATTTCCTACAGTTTTCAGTGCTTTATTCCTTGCAACACTATGCTCGTACAAGAATGAGAATGGATTCGTGGTCCACGACTGCCCTTCATGCGCATCAGATGTGAAAGTGGGAATAATAGACATGGTCTTTGCGTGTAGATAAGAATAATTCTTTGACTTGTGAATCACGTGATTGTGTATACGCTTTTCACACCAAATTTGCCTATTTTGCGGTGTAATACAGTACTCCTACGTTGCGAAGATAGGCGAGGCAACAACCCTTATTGCCAGAATTTACCCGTAGTCGTCATTTTTATACAGGGTTAGGCAAAAACCGGAGGGGCAAAAAAATCAGGAATGATAATCAGTTTTCGGGAGCCTAAAATACGGTTTTCCAAGTGGTGTATCAATCTATGACCTTTAATGTTGCAACAGATAGGGAACCGATTGCCATTTCTGACCTCACCAAGCTTGGTTTCTTCATTGAGTACTTGGCGAACATGCTCTCAAGAAATAGGTGACCATTCTTCTTGATGCACCAATGTCTTGGACGACGGTGATACCATTCTACATCATTAGTCTGTCCTAAGTACGGATGATAGACTTCAGGACTTCATTAATGTGTTTGATACTATACGACCCGGAAGGGCTCGAGAAGAACAGGGCTCTACGTCACTCGTGGAATTTTTTTGATTAAAACAAATCCCAGAAGAATATTTTCGAAAAGTGCAAGTAATATACGAGCGCTTTCGGAACCATTCGATTACAGACAGGAGAGGTCAACTCAACTATGCCAGCATTGATACAGGGTACCTCGTGATGTTTCTGAATAAATTTAGCCATCTTCTGTCCAAGGGGTGGAAAGCCAATAACCTAGAAGGTGTGGGTACTACTGTTGCGCAGTCTTTATCCGACATTAAGAGCATGCGTGGTGCTCTAGGTACTACTGCTAGTACTAATGGTGAGATCGAGAAAAAATGCTTCTAGAACTCTTCCAAGAGGTATGGGGTATCTGCTCGCAACCCTTCGACAAATTCCCAACTGTCGAGCTCTTGAGGGTACCGCAGACGGTATACCAAGGACCATGCACGCTGCGAGCGCTCGTGTTGAAGCTTCGCCATTGAGCTCCCAGTAATATAGATGATTATCAATCAGAGAGAGCGGTGGTGAGGAATAAGTACGTCACTGCATATTTCGAGTCTAGATGGAGAAGAGTCAGCCTGTCCTCGACGCTTACGTCAGCTAAATAGACAAGGACTTGAACCTTCTGCGTGATATGAATCGCGACTTGGTGAAGGTATTCAACTGAAGTTGAATAGGCATGAGACGAAGTAGGAACGTATCACACGATAGGACAAAAGCAGATTATTGTTTGCTTTTTGCGACCTGGCATATCATAAGATGCGCCAGGGAGATGCGCCTTATCATCATAGCGAGACGAGACGTAAGGTTTACAGAGGGACAATTTCGTCATTCCGGTAATATTTAGACATTCCTTGAACGTGCAGAGTCCTCAAAAAGGCTTGTCGTTCCGTCTCTGCTCGTATTACAGCATCTTTGAACACCTTGCTCACATATCGTAATGAGTGAAGGATACCAACATGTTCTTGATAAATGTAATGGGAAAACGGTTTTATATTGATGGTGTGATTTCGGGCGCTAACAAGTGGGAAGGACATTGCGTGATGTTGGAATGTCTACTGAAGTCAGCAAAACTCTGGGGATTAAGTATCTGTTTATCAAGTTGATTTTTGAAAAGTCTAATACTTAGAGAGGAATTTCAAGAAGAAAAGTTGGCAAACCAACACGGGCAATAACGTCCGTTGTGTTAACGTATCCACGACCAACGATGGTCTTCCTAGGGAAGAATTACTCACGGGAGGAAGTATCCACCGTGAGAAAGAGGCTTTGACCATGGGCAACATGGACCACGTTTAGTATTACAGGCAACAGATCGGACGAGAGAGCCTGGTCCGGAAGCAGAGGGGGCTCATCAAGATGAAGACAGGAATAGCTACCCAGACTCTGTCCATAAGCAACCCTCCAAATTCTGATGGCTCCTCCGGCGGTTGACTGGAAGAATTTATGAAACCCTTCCTCGATGATGAAATTGAACAGATCGGCATCATCGTGGACAAAGACGAAGTCATGAATATTAGCGAATAATTACCCACGCTACAAACAATTTTACTTGGTCCACAGTATGTAACTCCACTTATTTATAAATTACGATATTTAACATAACCGTTTGATTCGTCTACCTTTGTAAGACAAATATGGCGGTTTGGAGGGCACCGTATGAACATCTGCAAGTTTCGCACGCCAGCTACTCTCAATTCGATTTTGTTCAAGGGTGGTGGAATTGAAAGCAAACGGCAAGATACTTACGCTCGACGGAGCTAATTTATTTACTTTCAGTAGGGAGTGGTGTAAAACAGGACGCCTCAAACCCAAACAACGATAAAAGTCAGAATGGCAGACACCATTTTGTGGTGAAGCGATTCCAGGATAAATCAACAACCGGATGTGGTATGGCTATCCCAAATTATCGACTGGAGCGACCACATTAAGCCGGATCTAAACGTCAGGATAATAGCCACAGACTATACGCAAAAAGAACACTAAGGGGTATGAGATGGACATATAAGGATGCGAAAAGAATGCAGGGCAGGTTCGGAGCTGGGAGGCTATGTGGGCGAACGAAGAGTGCAGTCGAAGCTGGACCAGGTCAGCCGTGTTGGGCCAGGTTGCCCGGGTCCGACCGGCTGAGGAACAAGGCAGTTTGACGTTCTACGAAGATGGCCAACAGTGAGTGCATACTGTTAAGGATCGTACGAGAGGCTCCAGTGGTGCTAGCGGGGCTAGATCGCTGTAGTAGCCTGAAGCGTCATTATTAGCCAATCGGGTGGCCAAGATGACGACGTTGAATATAATCGGCAGAGATCCTATTTGGTGTAAGGTGCACGGACAACCAGCAGGCTGGCCACTATATTTTGTGTAGGGTACACCAGAGGTTTATATTAAATTAAGGGAAAAAATAAAGTATACGTTTCTCTTTCTAAGACACAAGTCGCGATTGGTTCACAGTAAATGGTTAAAAAGGTCCCCTCTAATTGTTATTGATTTGCCCGGGGAAGGTTACAAGAGACCCACCGGAAGCCCCCTGACCGGGAGTCATTGGAATTCGTATACTCACTCAAGTCGCCCGTGTTTGGATCACGGTATTATTGTATTGGAAGAGAAGTAGGAGTTTTGGCTTACTTTGGAAGAGTGTGGAACCTTGTTTGATGTTTACGCTTACACAAAAGATTGGAGTAACCCCCTTATTGTCTTCGGTTGGGCTAGCCAATTGAGTAATGTCGGTTCATATACTGAAACCAAGTATAACGCCAGTCCGCTTCCCGGTGAAGATTTTCGCCCAGGAGCAACCCTAGTCTCAATCCTCGTCCCGCTGCCCTAACCGTGCATCTTAATCTTTCGTCCAAGAGTCCACCAGGAGAGCGTAACCGCCAGTGCTGACGGGTACACAAGTTGAGATTTCAAGAGATGGATCATCCCAGTTGTCACAGCCAAAGTGATGGTAGTGACCGGTCGGGTCAGCTCAATGCTGACCAGGATCAGGATCTGGATAGACGGAGTACCCCCTCCGGCAGTCAGTCATCTGGGCCCCCGTGGGTGTTCGATCCTCGGACAAAAGTTCTCGTGATCGACTACACCACAATTTGTAGACCGCATGAATACACATGCACTGTGTTTACGCAGGTGGGTGATGAATGTACATTGTCGCCAACCAAAAAGGAAAACGCGAGCTACTTGAATAGCGTAGCAAAAAGTGGATCCGAACGACACTGGAAATCCTTGTAATTTACGATACTAGAGCATCTCACAGCAAAATCGCATAATGACGGAGACTCATGGATGAGAGAGACTAAGTTTCTTTTACACGCCTTTCTTTATATGTAACAGCAGCACACAGACACACGAGGCAGTGACAAAACTACCACATTTGCCTATGGCTGTGTTTGACAAGCTACTCGATGAAAAGCCGGTTGGAGATGGCGGCATATTTACGGATGAGATACGAGATGCTTTGAAAACTCTACTTCATGATGCTGGGACCACTCCATCGTACCAAGAGTCACTCCACCCGTCCCACTGGGGGATAGATGGAAAACTGTACCAATTACTGAAATATTTTGGATTTCCGCAGGTCGACATACGTACTGCAAAGAGGCTATGGTGGCTCGCTAATCCAGGTGAGAAATACCCATCGTCGGGACGCCTTCATCCATTTGACTTTCCAACTAAAACAACGAGAAAAATGTATTCAGAGTGGGGGATGCTAATGAAGCAAATATCCAGTGCGTGGAGAGATGACGCCCTCAACATCAATTGCCGTAGAATTTGCAAGGGAACAGATGCATCTGCCATTGCCGGGAGAGAACTGTAAGTTGAGCAAGTTTTTTAACCTATCATACAACGTTACTTCACAGAAATTTGATTTCACACGAAAACCATCAATCTGTCAAGGAATAAACAATCTGATTAGCTCAATGTATATCATTCCGGCGTCCCTCTATAAAGGCTCTAAATAGCAAAAGTAACAAAGGACTATTTTCCCCATCATTACAAAAGTAGCGTTAACGTGGCAAAAACCTTTCACCAAAAAAATCTCATTTCACTTCAAGACATTCTCATGACGGACGTTGCTGCGTCCGGTTCAATTGACCCCAACGTATTTGCTGCCTTGCCTGTCGATATTCAAGAAGAGTTGCTGCCTCTCTTTCATCAGAATACATTCACTTATGCTTCTACTCCCGCATCAGAGCCTGATGACGTCTCCGACGCTCAAATTGACGCTTGGAGCTGTCGTGTCTGTACGTTCTTGAACCATCCGCAGCTCATTGAGTGCGAAATATGTGGCGCTTTGTGTATCCCTCTCGAAAGTGATACCCACGAGGAAGTCGAAACTCAAGTGCCTAATTTAGGCTCGTTGGGATCAAAAGTAGGTCAGACGTTGCGTCGCCTTCGAACGTCATCAATTCCCACTTTGTCTTCCCATCGGGACTCGATAAGTGAAGAATCACACGAAGCAGTTCCAACAAAGTTGCAGTTGATCTCGTCGTGGAAAAGACAACGCTCAAGTTCAATTTCTGCTCTTCAGAAAGCTGCGAAACCGTCGGTACAGGCGATAAAGGAGCTCACAGAGCTTCAAAAAGATTTGACACATAAAGTGGTGGCAGGAGATGACGCGTTTGAAGCGTCATTAGAGCACCTTTGGCGACTTGTAAAAGATCAAGATGAGAATCAGATGTTTGAGAAACGGACGGTGAATTGGGTAGCCATGGGGTTTCAGAATACCAATCCGGAAACGGATTTTAGAGGTGGCGGGATCTTGGCACTCAAGTGTTTACTTTACGCTTTTGAAGCCCATCCAATGGAAATGCGAGCGATTCATCAAGCCCAAACCCCCGAGTGTCACGAGCACAACCATCGCAAACGATGGTATCCAGTATGTGTGGCTGGCATCAATTTGACATGTCTACTCGCGGGATTGCTGCAGCTTGGAGATGGGCAGTTTTTGGGGAGAAAGGAGGTGTTTTGGCAGCTGTTTGAGGAACCGGCAGCGTTTTACGAGTTATTCTTTTATGGTACGTAAATCGATTCCGATTTAGGCATTGGTACACCAAAATTTAATCCTGTATTTCCTTTTGTAGCGTTTCTAAAAATGGACGCGATCTGGCACCGTCTAAATGCGACCTATATGGAATTTGGTGGTACGTATAAAAATCGCCAGAATATTTTTTTGAGTACCGGTAAGTGTTTTAAACGATTGGCGTTTATAGTGGTGCTAAAAGTAGCGCGAAAGTCGGTCATCTTTATGCTCGAGCAAGCTCCTGTTACATTGATGGATTTGCGAGAGGCTAGTGACCAGGCCTTCTTGGACCGTTTTATTGTAAGTTTTACAGCGCATTCGCTTGCAGAGTGGGAAAATGGCGAATGTCCCGATCCAGATCATGCACTTGAGACAGAAGATGCTCTTATTATAGCAAAGACGCGGGCCAGCTCAAAATCTGCAACGCTCATCAAAGACGACGCGTTTTATCCCCTAACTTACATTAAAGATTAACACCAATTAATTTTAATATATTAACTATGAGAATACATAAGGTAATGATTACACCAATTAATTTTAATATATTAACTATGAGAATACATAACTGAGGTTATTATTAAGCTTATGTTGCCAGCTAACAACGCTCCATTTTGTCAAAGGTTTCGCATAAGGCGCCTCACTATCCTCTATGTGCACAAAACTGTGCATGTCACCACTTAAGCTCGTCCGAAAATCATAATTCGAAACGCGCGACTCTTTTTGGCGTTTTCTCGTTTCAAAGTCTTCGGATTTGGTCTTTTTCGTTGTTTTGCAAGTCCCAAATGCTGCTGTCCAGAGCGATGCAAGTGATAAAAAGATGGCAAAACTACCGACACCCAAGGCTAAGCCCATCGGGGGACCATACTCACGAGTTAACACCTTACTGGACGTATCCGATTGTGTCTCGGTACAACGTGGCCCACTCCACGATGACGAGGAACAAACACAACGCGAATTGACGCACGTACCAGTTCTTGAGATCGTTAGCCCCACTTGTCCGCCAATCGTACAATCGTCATTTGTCTTGCAAAATGCTCGCCCATGGACCCTTTTAATCGGATTGTCACTATCCGAATACTCATCAACATGTCCCTCTATCCATTCTTTTGTTGGATGACTTTTTGGATCACACCCAATGTGCATATAATTATCCGGTGAAAGATCAGTCGCTAAATCTTGATACAAACGGATATAATCAATTTTCATGTACATGGGAAACTCGTTGCAAATTCGATTGATTGTCTCGTCTTTTCCATCACCTCGACACTTGCTCCCGGGATTGGGAGGCGTAGCTCCCCATGAGCTGGAGAGTGCAACGTTAAAAATGAGATACATGGGCTCTTCAAGCATCACTTTAACCGGATTCGTCTTATTTGCGTTTTGAGGAACATTTGAGAACGCATCGGTTGTGACTTCAAAAATGGGACTGCCTTCGAGCATCCATCGCACGTACCCATTTTCACCAGTGACCCATTCGACTTGATAAATAACAAAACCGAGATACCCACCTAAATGGATAGGCCAATTCGACGAAATTGCATCCATTTGATAATCAAATGGGTTCATCGTATTTGATTTCGGTGTACTTGGATTCCGAGGATTGGCACATTTGGGATTCGTATTATCCGGATCACACAAATAGGCACCCATATAGGAATTCATAACGGGATAGCAAGTACCATTCGAATTAATTCCCCAATAATCCTTTCCATTATTATCAATGAAACCCAAGTCCCCATTCACATCTAAAGAGGATGGACATGTGTCTAAAGTGCACTGATTGTCTTTAATACCCGCCGCAAGTGACTTTTTCACTTTTGAGAACTCTTGTTTGGCACTTGGACTCGGTTGACAAAAGTTATTAGCACCATACCGAAGTCCTTGATACCATGATTTGTGTCCACGCATTTGTTTAAAGTATGCAGTGGGTACATCAATCACATTGGCTCCTTTTGTCTTACAATCCGAAGAATAGACACAATATGGATTCGAAGCATCGGCACCATTTACATCGGGAGGAAAGAGACGAAAATTCGTTGGCATTCCAGGAGCAATTTGGAGTGAGGACGAAATGGCTAACCCTCCACCTTCGAGCAGATCAATCTCCGGTGCGCCCCGTCCTTGATTTGGATTTAATCCATACCCTGGATTGTCGTCACACGCACTTATGCGTTGATTACTCGGGTTAAACACATCGGGTTCGCATTTGTTATACGAAAACGGCCACATGCGATTCGTGGAAGCCGAAAAAATTGCTCGCCCGAGATTCCCCATCATCCAAATCCCCGGCCAAGTAGGATAATATCCTTTCGCAGTGACTTTGCCAGATGAACCTAACGCCAGATCCGGATTTCCCGATTCTTTAGATACGGCACCCGGTAATTGGGCGCGTACCTCTAACATGCCACCTTGGAAACAAAATTTGTTCCAACTTTGGACCATGGCGGCTCGATAGAAAAACTCCACGTCTTCATATCCTGGTGGATACTTGTACATGTTATAGACGGATAGTGTTTGGGGTTCGTCGGCTACTTTAATGTAAAAGTAGCACGTTTCGCCATCACATTTTGTTGACGTCATATTATGCGAATAAATCTCGAGAGCCCCATTCACTCCATCCGGTTTTTCAATTGATGTCCATATATGATCCTCCCCCGGGCGAAAACTGCGATTTGCCACGTTAAACTCGTCACTCATGACGAGATCCCACTTTCGACCACGTGAGTTGATAAACACTTGGTGATCGGGAGGTGTCTCGGGGTCAACCCACGTCTTAAGTCCAGATTTGGTGGGAAACGAAGAATCCGAAAATTTCACTAACTTGCCGAAAACGACTGCCGTAATGAGGATCCTTGTCTTTAGAGATGCCATCTTGTTTAGAGACAAAGCAACAAAATCTTTAGATACGAAAGGAATTCCAAAATGAGCACATGGGTGAACAAGTTCGACAATGTTGTTGGTGTTTTAATGACTTGCAGTGCGACATCAGTGGAGTCAGACGGTGGAGCAATTCGTAGCACGTGCGATACAATCTGTCCTCTCGCGTTTATCTGAGCCAAAAGTTGCGACAAAAGAATTGACACACGTACGCGGGAGACAATCACTCAGTTGCACTTAAAAACTAAAGAGTCAATCACTCAGTTGTACTTATGAAATTTCTTTACATGTTACATATGCACATACCATAATATCTAGACAAAATCGGTTTAAGGGAAAGGTTACACAAAGTTCTGGCTGTAATTATCCTTGGGCCGATCACAAGTGGAGCGTTGAGGATTGTAGCCATCATCAATGCTGCCGCCCATCATCTTGGCTTGGAGATCCGACTTGAGCAACGCTGCGGCTTCTTTGCGCATGGAAAGCATCGACATATAGACAGAAAGCGCCGAGAAAAAGATGACGACCGCCGCGACACTGATGGATAAACTCATGGGTGGACCAAACGCTTGTCTCGACAAACTCAAGCTACTTGTGTTGGTAAAGCCCGCTAAGGCCGTCGTACAACGTGGTCCACCCCACGAGGACGCGTACGTACAAACGCATCGTCCTTTTTCACACTTGCCCGTTTTTAACGCTGTCATGCCAACACTTTGACCGAGCGTACAATCGTCATCGGTCGTACAAAATGCTTTGCCCGCCACTTCTTTCCACGGATTATCCACATCTTCGTACTCATCCAGATGTCCATGAATCCATTTTTTCGTTGGATGCGTTGACGGGTCGCAATTCAGTTGCATGTAATTATCCTTTTCGAGATCCGTACCTAAATCCTGGTACAAGCGGATATAATCAACCTTCATGTACAACGGAAAGGCGTCACAAATGGCCGTATCGACGGCATCCTTGCCAGTACCACGACATTCTTTGCCAGGATTCGGCGGGGTCGTGCCCCAAGTCTTGGACAGGGCAACGTTCATGATCAAATACATGGGTTCCTCTAACATAAGTTTCTGCGGATTATCCTTCTTGCTGTTTTGGGGCACATTTGTCATGGTTTCCGCCGTGATTTCAAAAAGTGGACTATTATCCAACATCCACCGGACATAGCCATTGGTGCCCGTTACCCATTCCAGCTGATACGTGAGGAATCCAGTATACGCCCCTAAATGTAACGGCCAATTCGAGGAAATGGCATCCATCTGATAATTAAATTCACTCATCGAGTTGGATTTAGGGGTGGACGCACTTCGAGGGGATTCACACATTTCGTTTGTATTGTCGGGATCACATAGATAGGCCCCCATATAGGCATTGATTAGGGGATAGCACGTTCCATTCGTGTTAATTCCCCATGGAAACGTCTTGGCTTCGTCGGCAAAGCCTAAATCGCCATTCACATCCCACGACGCGGGACATGTATCGACAGCACATTTATTGTCGGTAATCCCAGCCTTGACGGACGCGAGGACGGTCTTTTGGTTTTGTTTCTCCTTTGGATTGGGTTTACAATAATTATTGGCCCCATACCGAAGACCTTGATACCAGGATTTATGACCTCGTTGTTTCATGTAGTGGGCCGTGGGAACGTCAATTGAATTCGCACCTGGTGTCTTACAACTGGCCGTATAGAAACAATGGTCGTTGCCTCCATCCGGTCCCCCTGCAAAGAACAGACGATAGTCACGGGGCATCCCAGGCGCAATTTGAACGGACGAGGAGATCGATAACCCTCCCCCTTCGAGCAGATCAATCTCCGGTGCCCCCCGTCCTTGATTTGGATTTAATCCATACCCTGGATTGTCGTCACATGCACTTATGCGTTGATTACTCGGGTTAAACACATCGGGTTCGCATTTGTTATACGAAAACGGCCACATGCGATTCGTGGAAGCCGAAAAAATCGCTCGCCCAAGATTTCCCATCATCCAAATCCCTGGCCAAGTAGGATAAAATTTGGTCGATTTGACTTTGCCACTATCCCCTAACGCGAGATCGGGATTTCCCGATTCTTTTGTAACGGCACCCGGTAATTGGGCACGTACCTCTAACATGCCACCTTGGAAACAAAATTTGTTCCAACTTTGGACCATGCCCGCGCGATAGTAAAAATAGACATTTTCAAAACCGGGCGGGTATTTGTACATATTGTACACCCGAATCGTATTCACTTCGTCGCGTGCTTCAATGAAAAAGTAGCACGTGCCTTCGTCATCACATTTCGTGCCCGTCATGTTATGCGAATAAAGCTCCAACGCGCCATTGACACCATCCGGTTTCTCTATCGACGTCCAAAGATGGTCATCACCAGGTCGAAAACTCCGATTTTTCGTGTTGTATTCATCACTCATGACCAAATCCCACTTGCGACCACGCGAGTTCACATACGTGTGCTTTTCACTTGGCGTATCCGGATCCACCCATGTTTTGATCCCCGATTTCGTCGGATAGGTAGAGCCCGCGGTATTTTTGGCAGCGTCAACATAAGTGGAAAAAAGTGACAACAACGTCACGTAAATTAAGCAATCCATCACCAGAAACTCTCTAAAATTCAAGAGACAAAAACATCACGTCAATTTAAATGAGCAAGAGCGTTTGATAAAATCGATCATATATACCTGATGACGGTTAGAGAATTTGGGGCGCGTCAAGGTTTCGTCGATGCTTGACGAAATGGGGTAAATTGAATCGAATGTCTCCCACACGCCTTTTTACCAACTGGCGGACACTCAAGATCATCAAGTACACTGAAACGAGTCTTTGTAACGATGATGCGAGAACCTCATTTTTCAACGCACGCCACGCCGCTCGTCTGCTTTTATGATTTTTAATCCTTTTCTTTCTATGGACCGTTTAGAGAAAAAGAGCGCAAAAACGGGCTTTCGAGTCAGCTGATTTAATATTTTTGCATTAATCAACCACTTGTTGGCGAGAGAACTGTTTTGCCACACTCTAAATCGTCTAATTTTGTTTTAGTAAAGTTACTGCATTTATCACGTCCCCAAATTTTAAGCAAAAAGTTTTAAGAAACATTCTGTCGCTTTGACGATCAGTTGCAACTCGACGATGCAAAGTGTGAGTGGTGTTACTGATCAACTCAGTGTTCAAAAACCATTAGGAATTTCGACTCGGGTGTGTGTGTTTTATTGCCAGTTTTGTTTCTCAACCGGATTCTTTAGGATTTCAACAATTGCGTTGACACAATTACAGGTGATCGTGGAGGATGAGCGTACAGAGGAGCTGGAAAGTGGTATAAGATCAGTAGTCGACTTCCACAAGGTCAAGAGACGCAGAAAGTCGCTGGTGGTGCAACAAGCCAGCTGGATGGATGCCCTACGAAAGCGTAGAGGAGTTGACTTTGTAGAGCCGAGGAGAAGAAATGCTGTTTTGGTTAGAGATACTTAAATACATGTACATTCAAAATAAGTATCAGACACTGTACCAGAATATTACTGATATAGATAGGTGTCGGGACCGCTTAAAAGATGACAAGCCGTCTAATCGTGAGGTGTCTTGATCTTTCTGAGGCATGTCGCTGCATTTGTCAAGCAACGACATGTCGTCTACTATAGTAACAATCGTTTGGACGTCGATTGTGAAGCGTCCTCGGTTTAACGTTCCCTCAATGAAGCGAATGTCGCTACGCTCTTCATTACTTCTCTTCTTCAGGGGATAGAGAAAAAGTCAATTCACTTCGGTGAGATACTATAACATGATAGGTGGAAAAATGGTGATGGATATTATTCCTGACCTTCTATATCAATTAAAGACGTTACTCCTAAGTGTAACATGCAAGTACCTAGAAGAAATGCGCCGCAGTCTTTCGTCCTTTGACCATCGGCATCTCTTTCGCCTTCTTCACTGACGTCGTAACCTTTAGCACCCCTTTCAGATCCGTTTTCGGCACCGACACACGTTTAGACGAAGCTTTAAGTCGTTTTACCGACACGGCATGGCGCAATGCTTTTCCTTTGCCAAACGTCACTTTTCGACTCGTTTGTGTCTTCTCTTGCTGCTCCACACGTGCAACTTCGGCTAGAGCCTCGGCCTTTCGCTTTTTCGAAGCCGCCGCAGCCTTTTTCTTTTCTGTAGTACGACTTCGTTCACAGTGGCCACAGAACTTCTTGTCTTTTGGTATCAATCCTTTTCCAAAACCTCCACACGAACCACAACGTCGAAAACTCTGTCCACTCTTCATAACAACATCGGATTTAGGGGGATCTGCCTTCTTCTTGGCATCTTCCTTCGGAAGCTTGGACGGCTTTTTCACCGGATTCTTTTCCTTTTGATCGTTTGCTTCGGTCTTTTCTTCATGTGTTGTTTCTTTTTGCTTCTTGTTTTTTGCCTCTGCCTGTGGCGATACTTCCGTTTCAACTGCTTCTTCATCATTTCGTACGTTTTCTGACTTGGTTTTACGCTTTTTCGACTGTTTCAACGTTTTTGTCGCTGATTTTTCCTCGTGAACCTCTTCATCAATCTTCCCCATTTCAGTCGCAGGAGCCACGAGTTCTACTGGCTTTTTCTCTTCTTTCTTTGGTCTCAAGGCCTCCTCTTGAACAGCTTGGAACGAATCAACGTGTGTAATGGAAAAGAATTTTTTGTACAGCGTGTATAGCCCCGAACGATTGCGTTCAATTGTATCATCGGCTGATGCAATCGTGAAGATACGGTGTTGTAGTTGCGCCAAGTCGACGAGTTGAAACACTTTTTCTCCTTCTTCTTTTTCTTCTTCTTCTTCTTCCACATCCGTTTCTTCCTCCTTGTCGTTTTTATCCGGTTGCGGTCCAAATTTGTATTTAACCAGCATATCGTCAAAAATCACTTGCCGCATGCGTTTAAACACAGTTGGATCATGTTCGTTATTCAGTAGCGTCAAAAATGGCTCTAAGAGTGTCAGAAATGCCTCTGTCGTGATCTCATTGGCCGCTGCATTGTGAATTTCAACCAAGTACAAATCGGCCACGTGCATACGTAATCCATTGGGCAATTGACTGACAATTTCATTCGATAACGCAAAAACAAAAGCTTGGAGTAACTGGTCGTCCCAGTTTTGCACACGTAACAGTGCCACGGTCTCGCGCACAAATTTGCGTACAAGCGAGTAAAATTTATCGAGACGAAGCCCATCCAATCCATGCCACTCGCGATGCATGGTACGGAAAAAGGAGTGCACAAATTGTAGTGCTGTGGGAGCATGCGGGATAACGTGCACCAATGAAGCCAAATTCGAAGACAATTCTTCCTGAACCGGACGTTTGTCACTCATCCACATGCAATAGAACAGCGCTTTCCATAGCTTGTCCCATTCCAGATCCGTCCACTCGATCTTCTTTCGTAAGTATACTGTCAACTTCTTTAGAGCACGATCGCGGTATTTTTTCTCTATAAGCATACAGCCATGAATGAGGTGATATTAGTTATGATTATACTGAACATGAATAAGAACGAGTCCAGAGTCTTTCACTGAAACCTACCAGTGTGTGCAAGACGTTGACCGAAGCGAGATGCTGCGTTCTCCATATCGACGTATGAGCCACACAGGTTACAAGGAAGTGAATGGTTACGCAAAATCTGGGGCTGACTAATCTAAAATCCATGATTGGTTATAATATACGAATATCTGCCAATCATTCATTCTATTCTTCCCCCAATTAATTGTAACTTAACAATTAATTTCAAGTGTCGCTTTGTTCTTCAAACATGGAAGGCTTGTTATGGACTCGGGACGGTCGCAAGAAGCTCCTTCGAGGCTGGCACAAGCGGTATTTCGTTCTATCCGAGACAAGTGGGACACTACATGAATATGCATGCGACGCCCAGACGCGTGAACTCGTACGTCGAGCGTCTTTCGAGTCGTCTTCCAAGTCGTCGCGTGATCGTACAATTAGTGGCATGACGTTATGTCGCGAGTTGAATATTCGAGGTGCTGTAATCAAAACGTTGGCGTTTCCTCGTATAGGTAAACCCCATGCTTTTCAAGTGACAATCAACATGTCGGAGATTACATCATCAGCCATCCTCTTGGCTTCCTCTTCAACTGGCGTCATCAAACTGGTGCTAAGTGCACGCCATGCTGAAGATATGCGACAATGGATCACTGCTTTTCGAGCAGCTGCCATGAGACTGCCGTCGTTCCGACGTCTGTCCAGTCCCATGACCTGGTCGAATCGAGCAAATAATGAGACGGGCATGTGCTTAAACATGGAATCAGAACGCGATTATTTCGACATAACGTTGTTAAAACGTGCTGAAATGGTACATTTAAGCTCCGTGTACGAATGGATCAACGAGTCGAGTGTGAAAATTGCTCAAAATGTAACAATCGGAGGGGTACATGTACCCCGCGGGTCGTTGCTCGTCAGTGTCAACGGGATCCTGGTCCAAACGTTGCCTTGTGTGGACGTGAAAAGGTTGTTATTAGATTTCACAGGTCCGTTCCCGATCTCGTTGCGGTTTTTACGCTCTCCGGTGAAATGTGGCGTTTTACGGGCGAAATTGTATCCGAGTCCCTTAACTCAATTAAAATCATTGGCGAAATATGGCAAAAACATGTCAAAACACAAAGAATGGAAAGAACAAGTAGTGGATTTAGCCGGGGATTTATTAACGTGTCAAGTAAAGGTGCAGCCTCCGATGACTATTGGCAGAAATAGTAATCGTACTACTACTACCAGTAAAAAGCGCGTATTAGTTCTTACAAGTCATAGTGCCGTAAAACCAGTGCATGAAATGGTCTCTGATCGCGAATTCTGTTTCATGGTGACGGTCGAAACCCATTCGATGCTTTTTCAGGCCAGATCCGAAGCCGATCGACAAGCGTGGACCGAGGCCGTGCAACGGGCGATTACTATAGTACAAGGAGTACTACCTGACAACAAAACAGTACCACGGGATGGCTCCTTTGACTTGGATGCCATCCAACGACAGAGTTCGAGGAATATGAGGCACTTGGAGCAAGCATTTGATGGAATGGAGGAAAGTGAAGACGACGAGGAAAGTGACGACGAGTCGCTTGTAGTAATCCGTCGACGAATAATATTAGTAGCAGTAGTACTACTACTACACTATCCAGTACCTATTTACCGGAACGTGACCTGAATGAAATGCTACGAGTACTCCAATTCAGTGGACGCTTTATCGAAGCACTGCAATTGATGCAGCAACACACAAGTCTCCGGTCGACGTATTGGCAGCAGATTTTCCACTGGGCGCTCGATACGTCGTGTACTATTGACGACACCAAAGTACTATTTTTACACTTGCTCGAGACCCCCCTTTCCGAAGAGTACGTCCGTACGTAGTAATAGTATTACTACTGCTTCTCTTCCGTACTATTTTCATCCTAACGTCTCTGTTTTCCCCTCTTTCTTCACTCTAGCGACGCCTTACAAGTGCAAAAGGACATTCCTCGTACTGCCAAGTGGTTGGCGGAATCCGCGGGTGCACCGACGCTGCAAGATGGCGATCGAAGTGTCCGATTATCCCATTTAGAGCACGTTTTGCATGCGTTTTTATCCAGTTGTGCATTGGCAGTTCGAACCGACACGTCGTCGTCGTCAGCGGGGTTTTACATGCAAGGAATGAATGGACTCGGCTTTATCCTCTTGGAAGTCTTTGGCAACGATCCAATCCAAGCTTTTCGCTTTCTCCGTGGCCTCGTGGCGAGGATTTTGCCTCATGTCTTTGGCTTGTGCTGGGATTTAACTGGTCGTGATCATTTCGATCTTTTCCGGTCTTTGGTTGAAGTAGGCGACGTGTTACAAGAAGTTGCACGGCTTCAGGTGCCACAATTCCATGCAATATTATTGCAAGCTGGCTTACCCGTGTGTTTATTAGCGTACAAGTGGTTTCCCACGCTTTTTTCCGACGTGACGCTCACGGCGTCGCATTCGCAGCTGCGATTTGAGACATTGCTTGCCTGTTGGGACGTGTGTTTACTCTTAGGCCTCGAAGGCATGTTTTGTGTCGCTTTGGCGCTTTGTAGCGCCGCGGAAAAAGAGCTACTACGACTGGAAAGCGAGGAAATGGGTGGCTATAGTGCCGAAAGTGTGAGTGCAGCGGTGGGACGGGCCTTGGCGCGCTTAAGTCCCGAAGAATTGGTCACGAGTGTGTGTGAAGTCTTGGAATTGTGCAACCATCCAGTCTTGCTCAAGTTGCGGAATGCCCATCGACGGCGGCTGCGATTGGGATACGGGGCGAGTAGTAATAGTAGTAGTAGTAGTAGTAGTAGTACTATTGCTACGACGGCGTCGAATGATGTTGGGACGATGACGGTGACGGATTTGGACTCTGGAAATGTCTTTACGATTTCGACGTCGGGGAGGATGGTACTCGTACCGACGACGGAGATGGAGCAGATGAAAGTGTAACACTATACTATAGTAGTACTATGCAAGAAATTAAAGGAATAGTATAATACAAGCTGAGAAAAATGTACTATTTTCGGAAGAAAGGTAACGTTTAGTTTTAATACCGGTTTTTGCTTTAAATTTTTTTTTTTGACCAATTAAAAAATACCCGACGCTAATCCACTTAGCCAATCCCAAGACATAATCACGCAAATGACAAGATGATTCGCACTTCTTCGTTGCCCCAGTCGGTGACAGGAGACACCGAGATGCCAAGGTACCATATCTCGCTATCGTACCCCAATGCATAAACTAACCAATCCCATCCATTATTTTTTCAGTAACGACGCCGTAGCTTTCCACTATCTCGAGACTCCTCGGCATACAAACATCAAGTCAAATGCCTCTTCCTCTGACCCTCTTCCACTCCAGCCATGTCCACGACCTCAAAGTCCGCTTCTCTCAACTGTCACCTTATTAGCCTTAAGTTATTTCATTGTTGGGAGTGGCCCAGAAGGCGGCGAAGCAATGATTATTGCGGCAGGCCCGCGGTTAGGGCTCGGGGTCCTGGTCCTTTTTCCACTTGTTTACTTTTTTCCTATGGCATTTTTAGTTACGGAACTCGTGGGTGCAATTCCTCAAGCTGGAGGCCATGCGTACTGGATTGCACTGGCTTTTGGGCCCGCGTGGGGCTTACAAGCTGGGTTTTGGGCCTGGGTTGGTAATTGTACGCACTGTGCCACGTATGCGTCCATTGGCATTACGTCTCTCTATCGCGTTGCAGGATGGAAAGGCATGCCCGTGTTAGAGTATACTGCTCGTGCTGGGTTAAGTATGGTACTGGCAACCCCGAGTTTTTTTCATTTACGGGTCGTTAGTTACGCGGCGGGGTCGCTCATTGTGTTTATCTTTATTCCATATATTGTACGTACCAATTCATGTCGAATTTGTTTTCTTTTGTACGATTGGCGTTGTTGATTGTGAATTCGTGCGTACACATTATCTAGTTCATTGCCCTGTGGAGTGCCATGCGTGCAGAAAGTTGGGACAAATTAGGTGAAATGCCCGATACGGCCATGATCTCCTCGAGTCCGTATCTTGGATATGGCAATCTAGTCACGGCCCTTGCGTGGAACTTTAATGGGTTCCAGAATCTGTCAGTGTTCGCCACGTGCGTCCAAGATCCTCGTCGTACATTTCGTCGCGTCTTGATCCTCTCGCTCAGCCTCATTCCTCTCTCGTACCTCGTCCCAGTGCTTCCTTTAATTGCACTCGGTTATCCGGATTGGACGACTTGGGCCGGGCCTGGGTCGGCGATTTATGCGGCCGGGAACCATCTTGGGGGTACATATTGTACCCTCTGGATTACTATCGTCTCGATCGTGTGTAACGCGGGTTTGTACATTGGTTGTCTTCTTTGCAGCGTCTTTTTGGCTTGTGGAATGGCTGAAAAGGACTTTGCACCCTTCTCGCTTCAATTTGCCGGTCTTGTACGACCAAATCTGCATGGAATTGACCACAGTGTGCTCTTTTGTAGTCTCGCCATCATTCTCATCGCTGTCACGTGTTCGATCAAAGATTTAATCCTCATTTCAAATGCCTTATCAGGCTTAGAGACTATGGTTCTCGTTGCAGCAGCCGTTCGCCTTCGTATCACCCGACCCGAACTTCCTCGTACGACGGCATTTGGTCGCTTGTCGTACATGACGACACTTGCAATTTTGGTCGTACCATTTGGAGTCTCGGGCTTTGTCTTTGGCTGGGCCTTTACAATGATTGTTCCAGCCGCAATGACGACCGTCTTTCTCTTTAGTGGCATCATTTACGGCCTCCATTCGGATCTCACGAATTTTCGCCGTACGTACGAACCTGTTGCGTACAATATTGGATTGAAGTACCGTCAAGGGCGCATGAATTTGCATACCGCTCCCTGAATAAATGTATCAAGCGGCCAAAATGACAAATTCCGTTCCTGTTTACTCCCAAGTAAAGAAACAACATTCTCATCATCTGTCTATTCCCCAAGGTCGGCTTGTAATTGGGTCTTTCCTGCTCTTCTATTTGTTGGCGTGTGCTTCTGGGGCAAAACCTGTTAAAATTGCTGGGGTCGCCACTTATGTATCAAACATCTGTATAATACAGTGTATTATAGGGGCACGTTTATAATCACCCCCAAAACCATAGACTCACCCCCAATATACAGTAGAACCCATATTAGTTACGAATAAACGAGCAACATACACAGCCAGATGTTTTAGAGGAAAGATACGAAAGAACCTGTTCCTTGGTTTTGAAACTTCTTGTCGTTTTGCTTTTGACTATCGATATGCATTTTGACTTTAGAGGATCATTTACGCCTCAAAAGTTAAATACTTGTACGAAATCGTATCCCAAAATGGGCTGTGAATTGACTACCAAAGTTAAAACGGACAGATTGTGGCAGTCTCCAAGAATGGCACGGAAGTTCCCGTTGGGATCAAGGGCGTCAATTGCTTTGGCATGGAAACAGGTCTAGCGATTCCATTTGGACTGTGGGAAAACATTGACAATGGCACATCTGTCTATGAAATCGCAGCTTTTTTAGCTCGCAACAAGTTCAATAGCGTCCGTTTGCCAGTGTGTATCAAAAACATCCTCAACAACGTTGCATTAGAAAAATCGCTCATCAATTTAAACACCAACCGAGCAGTCAATATCACGTCGTATATTTCGACAATCCAATCGATTGTTCAAGCAGTTGGATACCGTCAAATCTCTGTCCTCATTAGTCTCCATACGTTAGACCCCAAGAAATTAGGCGGTGCCTGGTTTAGCAAAGATTGGATGTGAGTGAAGCTCAGTTCTTGAAAGCATTTGACATTTTATCAACTTGTGCACGTCCAAGTACAAACACATTATTGGCCTCGATCTGAAGAATGAACCACAGAAATGTTCGTGGGGAGGCGCCGCTCCAGACTGGCAAAAGGGGGCCTCGTTAATTGGGAATCGCATGCTCAAAGGCTGTCCGAATTGGCTCGCGTTTGTTGAAGGTATTGCTGGGTCAAGGACGGTGACGCTAGGAAGTAGGACAAACATCTACCAATAAAGGGCCAATAAACACGATCCTGGGAATAGCCCCGCCCTAATACAGTAATTCTTTTTTATATCCTTCCTCTAAAACATCTGGCTGTGTATTTTGCTCGTTTTTTCGTAGCTAGTATGGGTTCTACTGTATATTGGGGGTCTTCAAAATATTGCGTTTGACATTTGTTATGTGTATATTTTTTTGGAAGGACTATGTTGCAGAGAAAAACACTTCTACACTACAGTATCCGCTCTCACTTCCGGAGGATCCAACCCAACAAAATCGCACCACTTTCGCCAACATTCAGCTCCCAGCAGGTTCCAGGTCTAGCAGATAAAAGTCACCATATAGTCAAGTGGGACTTTCCCTCAACTCCAAAGTCAGTGGGCAAACATGAAAAAGTGGTACACTGTGTTCCAAACTTTGATTGGCAGCGGTGGTTCGGATAATCTGACGAGAAGAAGCTTCCGACAGCGCCAGAGGAAATGAGCATCGCCGTGCGTACAACAGAGTTCTGCCCCCAGTCATCGTAATACTTTATTACTGTAGGCCAGGTAAGAGCATAATCATGCCCATCGAACATGACCTCACTGCAATCACCGCTTCGACACATTCAAAATCTGATAAAGAGGGCACAACTAGCAGTGCAATAGTCAAGACACGTAATAGAACACCTGCTCATTTAGTCTGAAACCAATCAATTACTAATATCAGTCAGTTATAACATAGTCTTTTCCGAAAAAACAGAAATCCCGACCAGATACGGTGTAATCTCTATATGACTTAGTGTAAAGGTCAAAGACCGATATAATCAGATTTAACAGTATTATTTCGTCTGTTATTGAGAAACTGCTCAATAAATATAGAGACTGAAAAATGACATACCTAATGAACAAGTGCAAAGTAACACAGCGATAATTCCATTCTAGCCAATAACAGTGAAAAAAAACGAAAGCCTCTCTCATCCACTCATATCTTTTGGCATACACTACCTGTTCTTAATACTGCATGGTAGCTACTCACTTTCAAAACTCCATCGCCATCACGACTATGTCAACTTCTAACGCATCTGAGGTTCTTGCTCGGCTCCATCGCCAAATGGAAGAAAATGAAGCGAACTTGATAGCCAGCGCCATGGAGTTTGGTGATCTCTCGCAACATGTAGAAGAACACGTGGTTGAAGCCGATTCTCCAATTTTGGATGAATTCTTCAATGACGGCGGAGACGATGCGATTGCAACGATGACGAACTTCACGATGAACGAATTCCAGACGCTGTGGTCGATAGTTGAGAACCATCTGCTCGCCATGTGGTCGCAGGGACGAGGAAGACGACCAGCAATGGGAGCAAAGGACGCTTTAATCGTTGCTTTATCGGTATTAAAGCATTACGACAGCTGGGACAAGCATGCCATCGATTTCCGGACGAAGCCATCAACGCTAGAAAAGCTAGTGCATCGTGTGCTTGAAGCAATCGAACCGATTCTCTACAAGACCTTCGTCAAGCCTGTCAACATGATTGACCAACGTAAGGAAGGTCACGTGTTCGAAAACTACGGTTACGCTCTTTACGCCACGGACGTGAAATTTCAGCCGTCGTACCGTCCCACCGGCCGTTTCCAGGAACAGAAAGAATATTTTTCTGGCAAGCACAAGTTATATGGTTACAAGATAGAGTGTTCCGTCGTGCAGCCAGGGTTGGCGGTTGATGTTTCCGACCATTTCCCAGGCTCCAAGGCAGATGTTACAATTTTTCTAGATCGATCCCACTTGCACAAGCGAATGTTAAAGAAGCAACCAGATGAAGCGACCCAGAACGATTTCGGTGAAGGAGGATCCGATTTCCCGCTGTCATGGGCTGTTTTAGTTGACATGGGGTACCAAGGTGCCCAACGTGTTATCCGCACCATCATGCCCAAACGGAAACCAAAGGGTGGTTCGCTGACCCACGAAGATCTAGCTCGGAACCGACGTATCTCGTCCGACCGTGTTCTGGTTGAGAATTATTTCGGTCGGATGTGCTAGTTGTGGAATGTCATGTATTCAACTTACAAGTGGAAGGAAAGTCGCTTCGATATGCTTTCGCGCCTCTGTACTGCGCTGACAAACTACCATGCAAGCCTCATGCCACTTCGACTTCAAGACGGCGAGTATTACAAGTCAGTGTTGGCGAAGTATCAATCAATGGGAAACCACCAGCGAACTCAGCGAGCAGCGACCCAGCGCGCATATCGCCTCAGACGAGCAATTCGTACTTCAGGAGATCCAGTCTCCCCAGGTGTAACGTCAAGCTCGCCGCTCAACCTGGAATATCCGTTATCAATCTTATCCCATGAGATCCAGCGAGGACCGGCGTGTAGGTATGTAACGTCATTAAGGTGGTGTCTTAACAAGTAATCACTAAAGCCTCATTCTACCTTTTTTTGTTACTTTCATGATTTCTTAACCGCTTATCACTAATCTTTTACTTTCTTCCTTCTAGTTACCTTATACTATTAATAGTTCACTTCAATTACTCTTTCCACAACAGAAGTAAACACACTCCGTGCAGCTAGACTGGGTTAGGCGGAACTATCAAAATGAATAGAATTCACGGAAAGTGCCAATGCCAATGCCAGCTAACAACACACTACGCGCATGTTTGACTCTGATAATGCACTGCAGGGGTTTCATTGTGACGCAGGCACAGTGCTTCGGCCCGTCACCCCCTTGGCGAGTGGAAGAAATATTTGAAGTGATCAATAAAAATGCTGTCGCTTTCCCACCAGGAGGCACCATCTGTTTATAGTGCTTCTGTTCTTATCTGCATTCTATGCTTTTTTCTTTCCGCTTAAGGTTATCACTTAAAATAGTAGATTAACCACATTGTACTGATATAGTTACATCTATTCCAGTCTGCGAAAATGCAGAAATTTATTTTGAGGTCGCTCTGAAATATATAATGTTTTACAGCTTGTGCCATAAAATCTTATATTTTCTTATCCGCCCGCCCTCGAACATTATATGAGCGGAGATGGATTATTTTTGGAAAACATTCAGTAAATCACGGATAACCAGATCTTCTCACTTGGTGACTATTTTATATTTCTGTAATAAACACATATAGCAAAATGCATATAATTTCCGTTCAGCTCCCAAATAGGCAACTTCTCACTAAATGATTTTGTTATCTAATGGTGTTCGCTTTGAGCTAGGTTATATTCATGTAGTTTCTTTCCACTGGATGATATTTTATATATATTTAACAATGTGGTGAGCTGACACTTGACGACCATTGAATCAATTACCGCTTTCACTTCCGTACGACAAAGATATTTTTGTACGTCAAATCGGTTACGTTTGAACTGAGTCACCATACCAATTGAAGCTAAAGAGAAAAAAGCAGCAACCATACTACATCTCGGACGTTTCAAATTATTAGAATACATGGCGTATCATAATTATGACGTCTTTTCAATATAGAATAGTAAAATGCCAATTCGTTCTTCCCTTAACAATTGGCACTTACTGGTTGAAAGCACCGCATTTGACAGACGTAGTAGCATTGTCAGTGTTAGCGAAAATATTCAACGGCGTTTAGCTGCATAACCTTAGTGCACAATGTCTTAGTCCGACGTCATGTAGATGACTTGGATTTTGTATTGAAATATACGGTACACGAATAGATCTACTGTTCTATTTTGGCTCCGAATAGCACAGGTCGGAGTATTTTCTGGCTTAGAATAGCAATAGCGCAACGACTGGCTTGCAGAAGTGCGCTATATGCGATAAATTACCGTTTTTTATGAAGAGAATAGCAATAGCACACCGACTGAGATGCTCTTACAGCCCTGGGATAGCGTAGAAATAGTTTTTTTAGAGTAGTAGTAGTAAAATGTAGTCTAATTAAATTTTACTATTAGCTACTATAAACATAGAAAATCTAGAATGGAGATTAGGCTCAGTGGGTGGAGAGCATATATCCGCATTCCGGATTCGTGAGTTGTCCTGCTGACGTCGGGGCGGGGTGTGATCTGGTGCTGGTTGTTGGTCGTATAAGCACTTTAAACTTATTTCTAGTCGGATCCCGTCCTCCCTCGTTGCCGCCGCTTGCTTCTCGTATGCTGCTACCGAATCCAGTTGGGTTCGGCATTGTTTCCACACCAATTCTTGATGTTTATAAGCGTTCTTGGTTTGCCCTTGGAATACCGCGCTGTTTCAAAGTTGCCAAAACCACGCGATGGCAATACCACATATTCCTGCCCAAATCCGGTCATAATCTCGAACGTACGAATGATCATACCACCCATAAGTTAACATCATCGCCTTCTTCAGATTGCTCCCAATCGGAGGGGCCTCCTTCCGCGTGATTGCCTGTTCATACTCGACAACCTGATCCTCTCGGATGACACTCCCCAACCAATGTCTGAGGAGACGTACCCAGAATGCCTTGGCTCGTTGGCATTTCCAGAAAATATGCAGGATATCTGAAGATCTCCCCGCACAGGTTTCTGCTAATGCACATCGTTGCCGCGGTGCTCCACCCTGGTAGTACGTAATTAGTTACAATGTCCTGGCCTTATATAGGACCCATACCTGATAATCAGTTAAAACATTATCATGTTCCCATACCTGTGTTGGCTCAACATCTTGTAAACTGCTCCACCATCCATTTTGCTCTCATCGGCGTTTCCATTTTAATAATAGTTTCATGTGGGGCAACAGCTTTATAAAATAGCCGCCGAAAAGATCTTCGTAGCTTGTACGATATCTTCCATGCCGGTGTGATGTCGTCCAGCTCCCATCCTATATAATGCAAATCAGGATGTGGTCGGAAAACTAGTGTACTATGTAACATTCCATATCTTGGTCCTCCACGTCAGAATCGCGTAGATCAACCTTCCACTTAATTCCATCGGACATTTGTGTTACCACCAACGTCGGTTTCTCCCCTTCATGGACTCCTGTTACTTGTCCCGGGCCCGTTAAGGTCCAGGTGTACTCCGAAAATTGTTCTGGACTCCTATATAGGACTATACCTGGAGACTCACCGATATAGTGTATCGCAACCCGCGGAGAAGCCGAAATGATAGCACAAAGCCAACGTCCTATTTTGACTCGTGTATGCGTGAATCCATTGATTCCAATTACCTGCCATGCAAAGGTGGACACAGTTAGTCGTTTTATTCTCAATTCTCGAATCGCCATAATAGGTATTCTGTCAAATTTTCGAGGAGGCATTTCTGAATCTGGAATCCACGGATTTGCCGCCCATGAATAGGTCCCCCAAAAGGGGAGCAGATGATCCGGTAACACTCCATAATACGCATGTTCCTATACTTCCAGCCATTTCCAGTCGGTGCACTATTTGAGGGTGACCCTATACTACTTGACATACCCATTGTACATGACTCGAGATGAAGACATGTATAATCTTCCAGGTCTGTCTGCTGTATGTGGTCGGGTCCTAGCCATTCCGATATTTCCTTTTTTATGCCCCCCGAAGACCCTCTTGGGAGATCTCCAAAGACTCGCAAGCTTTTCAGTCCCTTAATCGGAGAAATGTCCGGTCGGGTTGTATGTCCTTGTACTATACCCGTCATCTCAAACCAGGTCTTCTGATAAACATCTGGGGCTGCTAAGAGCCAGTGATAAGCCAGTTTAAGACGTTGTATCTAGATAGCATCCAGAATAGAAATGAGTCCAACCCCACCAGCTCCTTTTGGTGTAAACAGTAGCGTTGGAGAGATTTTGTGCCTACCAGGATCTCCTTGCACCTTCTTACCCCAAATAAACATTTTTTGTAAATGCAGTAGTTGTACCAGTACATCCCGGGAAAGTTCAAAGAGTCGGGCTGTGAAGAGGATGGAGAGAATAGCAATCACGTTGAACAGTTGTACCCGTTCCACTACGGCCGTTATGCAACTTGTCGCCGTGGCTAATCGTCTCCGCACAGCCTGTAACCGGAGCGCCCAATAAACTGTTCCTAATTCTGTCCAGCCAAATTGGTACCCAAGATATCGAACTGTTTTGCCCTCCGGTACTACCGGTATCCCGTACCATTTTTTGGAACAGAAATCGAATTTAGAAATACAAAGTTACTCTTCGCTGGTTGGATATTTAGTCCCGCTAGTTCACCAAATCTATGGACGAGCCTTAACGCTGCCGGGACCATGCTCGCATGCCGTACAAAAACTGTTGAATCATCGACAAACGCGTAAAGCGGTGTTCCACTGAGCCAGCTCGCTGTAAAGGATTAATACCTTGAATTGAATCACCCTGTGCCAATGCTAGTGCTAAAGGCTCTACTGCCAGAATGAAAAGGATAAGTGCCAGAGGGCATCCTTGACGGATCCCTGATACTACATCCATTGGAGCCGAGAAAGCGTTGTCCACCAAGAACTCCGCGGTTGTGATGTAACCTAGCCACTAATTCCACAAAGTCGTCAGAAAATCCAAAAAGAGAGAGCACCGTAAGTAAGAATTGCCGATCCACTGTATCGTAAGCTTTACTAAAATCAAGAAATAAAACTCCAGCACTGTTTGCACTATCCATATTTGGTGATCTCTGGTAACGTTTGAAAGTCGACATCATCAGTACGACCGCTTTATCTAAACGACGGCCGGACACAAAACCATGTTGTGAATGTCCAATCAACTGTTCTAAAAAATGTTGGAGACGTTTTGCTAGGATTTTTGCAAAGATCTTATATCCAGTCCTTAGTAATGATACCGGACGGTAATCAAGCGCATTACTTGAGTCCCCTTTCTTACGTAGCGCTTTCATTGAAAGATTTCGGGGGGTGGGGGCGCCCCTTGTAACACGTCATTGCACACACATACTAGAGGATCCACCATTACCATCGGAAAGTCTTTATAGAAATCATTCCCCACGCCGTCATCACCAGCAGCCTTGTGACGTTCCAAGCCCTTGATGCAGAATGCACGTCCCTCTCTGTTAGTGGAGATAACAGCGCTGCATTTTGCGATGCTGTGACCCGACGAGCATCTGGTATCCGCATAAAATTCTGAACGGCTTCTTTGAGACGGTGACCAGGTACTATCCGATGACATTTACCCATGATTGGTTGCCAAGACATGGCAAACCTGCCTGGGATTGACAGATTTACCGGGAAAGGAATATCAGTAGTCGAGGATATTGTTGTTACAGTTTGGTATTTTTCCCAGACCGCTGTACGTTTGAATAGCCATCGGATATCCGCAGCCGATCTGTGGAGACGTGGACCCCTTCGAAAACGTCTTTCTGCCAATAACGTAGCCACTAAGGTTGTAATGATGTGATGTCGAGTTTGGACATTAGTGTGAGTAATCTTTTGCAGTTGATGCTGCTCCTTTTCCGACGTCTCGTCATCCTTCAACTCCAAATGTATAGCACATCCCGAACATTATCAATTAGATTATCCCATGTCCCGGCGTCTGTTACGATAGTAGGTCGTCGGGAAATATGTTCGAAAATCGACAATTGAATTGTCTCCGTGCTTGACCCCTGGAAAGGATATATTATCCGTTGCTGCGCCCCAGGACGTTGTATAATCGCCCGATCCTTCATCACTAGCATGAGTTGATTAAACGGGTGGGCTGTCCACTGAAACCCAAACTACCCACTGTCTCCAATTATCCGTGACATAAAATCTATCAAGACGACTCGCTTGTGTACCCCTCCAGAACGTGAAGTGTTCTGTCGGGTCTAAATTTGTCTCTGCAAGTGCTGAACCCAGAAGTAATCTCGCATCGTATAAATTCCAGTCCATTACAATTCGAGATAGTACTGCACTTTCTGGTTTAGTCGATCGCTGTTCCCCCAATCGATCAAGTACCGGTAAGTCGACACAGTTAAAATCCCCTGCCATGATGAGATTTTCTAGACGACGTGGGAGAATCTGGCAGATACTGAGAAAAAATTCCTCTTGTGCAGTGATGTCCCCAGAAGGCCCGTAAATATTAATGATGATGCGACCGTCCCATTGCACAGCAATAAAGCGATGTGACCAGTCTCCGAGTTTCCACGGAGATATAGAGTGGGCTACATCAGGACGCACTAAAATAGCTACTCCACCTGAGTCAAAAACACTCCAATATGACAGGGTTGTTTGGTATGGTATACCCCCCACACTTGAGCCCATTTAGTAGCAACCTCTAATTTTTCCGCGTCCGTTGTGATATGTGTTTCTTGGAGAAGGATAAGATGAGGTTGTTGTCCTACATTTCCTAACTGCCAGGCTAACAACCAATCATTTATGTCTTGCGAGGTGAAACCTCTCACGTTTTGACTAATGATCGAGTAAGCAGCCCCAGCTGTTCGAGGACGAAATTGTGACCGGTTTGGGTCAAATTCCATATCCCGTAATAACCGGTGTTTGGTATATGTGTCCAAAGAGTTGAGGTCATAATATTGACCATGTCGGTGCCCTTAGTACTGGTGTTGTACCTATAAATCGGTACCACCCCGTCCGATTGTACCGGTAATATGGTACTCGTACTTTTACACTGACTTTGTTGTGCCGGTAGTACCACCTGCTCTGATGTCATGAATGATGTAATATTCTTCCAACTCGAACTAGCCCCCCGTTCATTTGCATCAATACACGCTGTATATTTTGTCGACATTGAGCGGGCTTGCATATGACGATGGAATAACGTAACAAGTGAATCCGTCGGGTGATGATCTCGGCCGATAAGTGCCGCTACCTGTTCTGCATGTAGAAACGCACTTAGTAGTCCTTGATCCAGTACTCCAGTTTGTTTTGGCGAGAGCATTCGTAGTGTGGCACTTCCCCCATATTTCAATTTACGCTGACGTGTCCATTCTTGCCGACTGTTGAGAATAGCTAGTTTCTGGGCTGGTGTCGATACCTGAAAGTACCGGTCCTCCCATGTTTTGAACCACTCTGCTGGGATATCCACTAGTCCCTGGGTTTTCCCAGTTTCCACCATCGCGATCCAGCACTTTTCACGCCATTTCTTAGTTAATTCTGTAAGCACCCCAGAATGAAGTCCTTCTAGTATATGATGTGTGCCTGGAATGTCCTTTAGCAGATGAAGCATTCGATTGGCTTCGAATTTCGCCGCTTTCATCCATACCACTTTAGTGGAAGTCACTGTGGGAAAAGCGATACTGGTGTTTCGTACCCATTACGGTTGTAACGTGTTCCAGGATTCAGTAAAGTCTGCCAGAGTAATTGATAAATCGTCCGCTTTCTTCCCACATTCATTGAAGTCTTCAATCAATTCTCGCACTACCGGGAGGGTTTCTTCCTGTGGTACCTCCATGTCGATATTATCCCGTCTGCATATTCGTTTTGAACTATAGCTATTGTCCTCTGGATCATCTCTGTTCATACTCTCTGTAGTTTGCGAGCCCGCTGGAACAAACTCCGATCCAGAGGATTGCGAACTAGGAAGCAGCAAGGTTTCGGGGTATCTCCCGCCAAACTTTGCTATACCATTGATGCAAAAAAGGTTCTGAAATCTGGTATTTTTGTAAAAACCAGGTGCGCGTAGATAGGTCATCCAAGTCAGCTTTTAACAGGTGTTCCTGCTCAGGAAGAGACAGCTGGGTGACAGTATCTGTAAGAAAGTGCAGGACCTCTCGCATCCTAGGATCTCCTGTTCCTATGATTTGATGGATCTCGCACTTGAGGGCATGGTGGATCGTTGGGCTCTCGAGGCGGGTGATGATATCATCGAAGTCACCCTCCCACGAGTCCGGATCCCATGGGGATTTGGCTGCATATTCGTCGTCTTGACTAAAACCGTGTACCGTTAGAGTTTCCGAGTGGTCCTCTTCAATATTATCCTCATCCATTGATACATCTACCTCAATAGGTTGAATGGCACTCGAACCTGCTGAGTTCTCCTTTGGGAGACTGTCCATATGAAGCTGGGGTTCCTTCTCGTAATCGTAATCCTCATCGCTACTGCTAGTCCCCATATCAATATCATCCTTCGTCATTCCTCGATTTCCGATCAGTAAGGCTGAGTAGTGTTCATCCCCGAAATGTAATATAATAGGCAGCTGGGCCGCTGATCCTTCAGATTAAAAGAACTCCATGTGTTGCCGAATCTTTTCACAGAATGCTTGGGTTGTAATGGGATATTCCCCGCTCATTTGGTACTTTTCGTTTTGAAACATACGGGTTTCGGGAGTGTACATTAACACTCCTGGTGAAGTGCCCTTTTCCCCTTAACTGAGAACAAAAATCTCCTTTTGCAGTAGGGTGCTCATGGTTGACAGTGTGTCGTAATTTCCCAGGCTGACATGGGAATGGTCTCTTCTAGTTTTGAACTGCTCCGTGCAAAATCGCGAAGATAATCTTGAAACGCCAACTTCGATTCTTTTGCAGAAATTCTTGGATAAGCCCTTCCTAGACGTAAGAGCGTTTGTTTCCGAATGCCCGGTGGAAACTTGATATCAAAGTCAATAATGCCCGAACCAAACATCCCTTTTTCATCGTTGAGGCTAAATCCTCCAGGAACGGAATTTTGTCTCCATCTAACGCCGACGAAGTCAAAGCTTGACAGACCGCATAAACCTGGCAGTCACCGGTGGCTGACGTACGCATCGGTTTAAGTGATAAAAAGTCGGTCAGCTCTCGGACCGAGTGAAACACGCTATCATTGTTGTCTGGATCCTTTAAATGTAGAGATACATCTAGCGGGCCTTGTTCCTGGGTAATGTCATCAATTGATTCGTAAATCTGGGCTTTTATTTGGCCTTCTACCACGAGGAAAGCGCTAGTTTTCTTGTTGAAAATCTTCTCTTGCTTACGTTGTTTAGCAGTTAGCTTTTTTTGCTCCTTACCCCTTTGCTTGGGGCTGATACCACGTGATCCTGCTGGTGGATCATCTGCGCCTTGGGCTGCTCCTTGGTTGTCCCGAATAAGTAGTAAGTCCATGTCTACATCTTTCTGTCCAGAATGTTCTGTCTCACGGTTAGACTTACGAATATCCTCTTGTAAGCTAGATATATATTCGTGCTTGACTTGGGTCTTATCAGTTTTAATCTTTTGGGGAGGAGTGGTGTTTTCAGTCCTCTTGCGTTGTTTCACTGTCACCCACCCGGGGAATGCATTAGGTGAAGACGTTGAACTACGTGCCCGGACTGGCTTACCATCTTGTCCGGGATGAGTTGTTTTCGGGTCCCCATCGTTGTCGATAGAATATTTAGGAATGTCATAATTTTGCTCCTTCAAACCTGCAGCTGGTGTCTCCTTGGCAGACTCCTCCTTACTGGTCTGTTCCTGCTGCTGTTCGCGTGTTCGATCAACTTGTTGTCGTAAATCCTCCATACTAGTGAAAGTTGCTGCCGGAATAGTCAATGTTTTGAGATCCTCTGGTTTAACCTGGATGCAATTTGTTTTAAGTAAATCGACTAACGGTGTCGTGTATTTGCGCATTTGATGCCCCGTTTCTCCACATCTGAGACTCTGGGTCCTTCCTTTAATAGACAGATGTTCTATGACAATCATGGTGTGGCACCAATAAAGTCGCTTGACCCCTGCTAACGCCGATGGACACGCCTCAGATTCGACAATTAACTCCCAAAGTGTCGGCGTGTCTGAATATGGGCCACTCTTCTCAAGATCGTCGAGTTGAAATTCCATTTCACGAATAGACTTTAGGAAAACAGTTAACTTTAATAAATCCATCGAACGAGTAATATTCTTGAGAATGCATGAATAAAAGCCATTTTGGATATACTGTTCTCCATTTTGATCTACTTGAGCATCCCACGCAGTTTTCCCAGGAGACCGATCTTCCTGGTGGAGATTGCGTAGCGAATGTTCATATCCGTGAAAGGGAACACGTACCCCTATATTTTTTTTGCCATTTCTCTCGTAAAAAATGAAAATATAGAGAATGATCACCGACATTGTAACTGATATTTTTAACTTGTGCCGCCATTTGCCAAAGCGCAGGTGAGCCCGTCCCCCAGGTGGATGCTGCCGTTGCAATGCTTTCTTGGATGCGCTTCGTACTTAAGAATGCCTCCTAATTGGGCTTTCGCCTCGCCATTCCATCACAAGGCAGCCTTCCACTTGCGCTCGAATAGTGTGAACTTGACGTACTTGCTCATCTGTTTTCATTATCCGCTTTAGAAATTGAGGCAATTGACGGGCAATGATGTGACCCTCGACCAGACCTTGGACAATTCTCCATTCGTCATCCGTTCCTTCTCTCACATTCGACGGCGCAAACTTTCCATAGTTCTTCTCGCATACCTCTCTCAGCCGAGTGATTTCCACTACCGAAAAGATATCTGTTTTAAAAAAAACGGCTTCGTGAAAATTTTTGCACTCAGTTGTTTCTCCGTATTTGGTTTTCCTGCACTTGACCCAGCCACTTTCGTTGCCCATCCTTTTAGGACAGGCGGGATCAAATCAGCCTTTTTAACATGTTCTTGCCCAACATTTTCCCACAGAATGTTCTCGAACCCTTGCGGTGAACGCTGACCAACTGGCGCAGCTCCTACCACTTTGTGTCTCCATACCGTCCACTCGTAATTATTTTCCATGTCGAGAATCTCAAAGTAATCCAGTAATCTTTCCAATACCACAGGGTTCAGGATCGGAAAGCGTTTAGCCACTTCTGACAACCGCGATAGTGGTCCCTTCACTTTTACATATATTGCGGCAAATAAGTCCTGCAAACTTCCGGCCATGCTTGTACCCGTGGGCGCGTCGTTGTAGCAAGTTTTAGCGCAGTTTTAAGCACAGTGGCCAGTGACTCGGGGTCCGGGACTATATTTGCATCCGCCCCGTTGCCGTCCGCGTTCTTTAACCCCCGTCCGTCGATAGATAAGTGGGATTGGTTTGTTTTGTGCCTGGTTGCACCTCCGGTAATATATCGGTACCTGGTACAGTTAAGGTACTCCGTTCCAGTGATTAATTTTGGTACTGGGTTCCGGTACTTTGGTATTAATATTATTACCGGTTTGCATACCGGTATTCGATAAACCGCTGACCGATGATATCGGCGTATGATGATCCTCATCGGGCTGACTCTTCCCTACCTTATCTTGAGATGATAAGGTCTCTCCCACAAAGTCGTCCCTATTTTGTGTGTGGTTGAACTTCTTGGTGCTGAACCCCGGGTCCGGGGTCGTCAGCTTGCTTGGATATGGTATCCGTTGTTTCAGTCATGGTAGCCCTAAAACGTATGCTAGATAGGGGCTATATCGCAAATTTAGAACTAGCATCTTTTAGAGTATTGAGCCTAAGTATTACATGATATGATAAACACGTAATGTTTAATATCACTTACTACTTTAAAACAATACGAATCAAATGGGACACGACAAATCTGTATTGCTGACATTCCACTATCACATCAAAGGAAACATATGCTTAAAGTAATTTATAGGACGGAGGTTATAATTACCACACAACCCCAGTAAATATTCTTACTTGATCCGACTTTAACAGTAATACAGGTACACCGGTCATCGTTCAGTTGTGGTAAAATTGTGAGTTAAAATAAGCTATCAACAAATCATTGCTTTATATTGCGTCATCTTCTTAATATTGTTGTTTGAATGAACTTCCTGAGTAGAATTTAGTAGTAGTAGAAGTATAGTCCATTTAGTCCTTAACTATTGGCTATTATAAACGGGTTGTCTCTCCTAGCTAATTCCGGAACAGAACTAACAAAAGAGGGTTCTTGCTGTGGAAACGTAGGCTGCGTCGTCAATCGCGATGGTGCAAGTGTTGGAAAGCACTGCATACACAATTGTAGTCGTACCCCATCGTCCCTAAGGTGTGTTCTCCGTTGTTTGAATGCTGCCACTTGACTAATTTGTGTCTTGCATGATTCAATATAAATTCAGTGTGTTCTCGGAGCGTTCTCCGTTTACCTTCAAATATTGCTTAATTACGCAGTTGCCTCAACCATACCTTCGCAATCCCACTAATTACCCGCCATAACCAGGCCATCTGGTCATGAAAATCATTCATTGCTAGACCGTACTAGACTTTCATCTCTTCTGTTAATACGGCTAATATTTCCGGTGCTTGTCTTGTAGCAATACTCTTTTTGTATTTGAGAAAATCCACATTCGAGAAAGTTCTTCCAAACCAATCCTGTAAGACCCTTTTTCCAAAAACTTCGTGCATACAGTTCCAGAGAATGTGAACACAATTCGTTTCTGTACTACCACAGTATTGGACTAAGGCACACATACTGCTAGTATGCTCCTTTCTATACTAAGTATTCAGTTGCATGGTGGCTACCCTGTAGGTTACCCATAATTGATAATCTGTCAACCGTGCGTCCAAATCTCCCTTGGAGTCTGGTCCTGAACCAAATACCACCAGGAATCATGTGCTCTGCGTAAGGTCCATTTTTGAGTGGTAGTTGGTAAAGTGATTGCAATCGCTTGAAAATACACTTGTTTGTATTACCGCCGGAAACTTGACGATATCCGCCAAATTGATCGAGCACTATCTGGTAATGGCCAAGGATACATGTGCAGGAGCGGATGCGGTTTGCATACAACAACCTTGTTTTGGGACGCATTCCATTTTAAGATTTTCTTGTGCATCATTGGTAATATTTTTGCAGGAAATACCCGATGTCTGTTGTTCTA
>MIQA02000462.1:14756-25041 GCA_001887855.2 Sclerospora graminicola | reverse complement strand
CTATTGGCCCGGTAGGATTTACAGCCAATGAATAGGAGTCCCTGCCCTCACAAAAGATTGGGACTTACGAATGGGCTCTCCTAAACACTGCTCTTGAGCGGCGGCGTCGTGGACGGTGGCGCTGCACTGCGGGGACGGCAGGCGCAGAGGAAACGAGAGCGGTCGGAGGTGGAGACCTTTGTAGTAGGCGGTAAAATGAAAAGTAAATATATTATAATGGTCCTTAGTTCGCAAACCTATTGCTACTTCTAAGCCAATCATTCTTATGGAACCTCAAAGAACACTTAAGAAGCTTCTGAGGTCATCTAATGACGTCATTAGGATGACGTCATAACCGGTATCAAACCGGTACCCTACTGTATACTATGCTGGTCGTATTTAATATGCGGCGCTACAGTATATCAACACCAACACATAGAGAGCATAAAATCGTCCAATAATGTGTTTCTTCTTGATTTAAAACCAGATGCAGTTGAACAACATCTAATCTCAACCTTTAACATACTTTAGAGTATTGTAAGTCATTACAGAAGAGGGTCAAACAATTTATAGATATAATCGAAGCATTAAAGCATATCGACTTCATAAAAAGCAGATTTAAAGGAAAGAGCATAATCTTTTGCCTATTAATGTTCCTTAATTGATTTCTTAATAGCCCTCGCAGCTCTTAGCTTTTTCATCGTTGGTGACTACACCCCTTAAAGTCTATCATCTGAGCGCCAGATAAGCACCAAGAAATTAGGCTGATGCAGATCAACGGAGAGATGATGTTGTTCGCTTTTGAAAATCGTTGGTCTCCCTTATGCTACAAAGACGACGGTCCTGTTGTGCGCACGTCACCTTCATTCTTTTACGGAGCGTTGTACCTACTTTATGGTACAGGGAGTGTGCACGTATCAAAAAGGGGGTGTGCACCTACTGGCTCCCTTAATTAGTGGTGTCAATCATACCGTGGTACAATGTACATAGACGAGGTACAGCGCGTGTGGTGATCGGAGTTGTGATCTCCCCACAGCATATGGATAACTACTACTAACATAACATACTCGAACGGCATCGCCAAACTCGAATAAGAAAAAGCAGGGTGGCCACACTTTTGGCCTGGAGTGCAGTATTTGAAAGTGTTGCCTATTGGCTAACTTTGGTCATCTCAAGCTACAAAGTTTGTGATGTACGCAACATACAACGGCACGCTGGTGTTAGGATCAACTGGATCGAACCGAAACGCATCACACGTATCTTTATCTGGCACCAACGCAATGTATCTGCAGTCGTTCGAAACAAAACCTGCATACTTGTGGAGCGCGGCCAAGTTGATTGTGTGGCGCTCTGACTTCGTGATTTGAATCAATCCAGCCACGTTCTGCTGTCCACACCAGTTCAGCTTGGCGACACTATCGATGACCACCAAAGAACGACTGGTGGGATACCAATAATCTTCACTCGACCTCGCCAGTTGCTTCAGTATTGCATCGCATTCCGCTTCATTCGTTCCTTCGTTGCGGTACGACTTGGCTTCAAACTCCAGTACAAAATAGGTATGTTGGCTCGCTTTTTCTCGGTCGTACACCCTCACTTGCAACTCGATCTTCTTTCCATCCCTTGCCATTATATGCACATAATTCTCAAATTCAATATCCATCAACCCATTGTCTCCAAGCATGCGCCCATTGGACCACAACTCCTTGTAGTAGGAAGCCTTCACAATCTTGCTAAGTTGCCTCAACGCATACTCGGAGGTGATCAGACAACACCACGACGTTATATCCAAATACTTGTCCAAACCACTCTGGCCGTTCGCTCGAATTCCCGTCATCCGTAAGCGATCAACTTGTTCCACAAATCGAAGAGCAGACTGGGTATTCAGAAGTTGTGCAACATACAAATCGACGAGGCTGACAGCTCGGTCAATCGATTCCGTAACATCGATCTTTTCCGACAAAAAGTCGCGTAAATTGCCACCCGAGTAAAAGTACCTCTCCTTGATCTTATGATTGCTCCATTGGAGATGCGCGCCAATTGTGTTCAAATCCGAACTGGACCAAAATGGCACGAGATATGGACTGAGTCCAACCAACTCCTTGTCCTTTATGTCGTACTGGAGGGACGTGGCAAGCAATCGGAACCGTGCTAGCTAATTGAAGTTGTTTTTAATGTCACTCTTTTGGAATCCATCTAGACACAATTCAGCGCCATTAAGTAGCTGGAGATCAAGATCTTCAATCCTCGCGGGGTCCATTCGCCAGCAGTTCTTCATCTATGTATCGAGATAGAGCATGGAACTTCCTATCCCCATCTTCCTTCGGAACAACACGACACGCTTCTTCTGACGCAAGGCCATGTAGAAAGCAAACAGCACAACCAGCATGCTCTTGCCCACACCAGGCGAGCCCCAAAACAATATTCTATGTTTCTTTCTCATACAGTATTTGAATATCTTTATGATATCAAGCGTTTCCCTTCGAAGGTAGAACCACTTAGGGAAATCGGACTCGACGTGGCAAATGTCGAGAGAGATGCCACCAACTTGCCACGCATCGATATCCAAATTCTTCTCAATCGACTCAATATTCACGTATTGAATGGCAGTCTGCGGTTGTATCATGAGATACAGCCAGATTACTCACAGGGTGGTCAGATCCTGTGAGACCGCCGCCGTCGATCGACAGGTTAACCCAGTCGATCGTTGGTTGATGCTTGGACATCCAAGGGATGCCCAAGATTACATCGAACTTGTCGTCAAGATCGAGGACGATGTATTCGTCCTCGAACGACAGTTCGTCTAACTCGAAGCGTGTGCGAATCACACGCTTTGGTATAGTCACGGTTGCACCTGTTGCTAACCGGACTGACAACATGCTTCGTGGAGATTCAATCTCCTCGAAGTTCAACGACGTTAGGACCTCAGTTCTAACGAAATTGTTTGACGCTCCTGTGTCAAACAGAGCACGCATGGGGACATCGTTTCCATGCGGCTTAACTTCCAGGGTGATGAGAGGTTTCTCTTCACCCTGCACGCGTTGACAGGACATAGTCCCGTCTGGGGCTATTATCCTCACATGCCCGATGTCGGCATGCGAGATAACCCGTCCAGTAGGGCGCCCCGCCCCTACTGGTTGTTGACGTTTTTTGCATCAACAGAGGGTTGCCCCTGTTGATGTCGCTTGCCAGCAGACTGTCCAGTCCGCTGATCGCGTGGCGCCGGCTGCCTTGGGCTTTTTGTGTGGAGAATCCTCCACTTCTGTCGAAACGAGCACATTCACAGGCCCCTTTCCAGCTTTGGCGTCGTCTTTGCCGAGTTCATGGAGCACGATAGACCAATGCGGGCGAGTTTCGCTCGCGCAGCCCCCAAATACTTCAGACCGTTAGTGTTAGTCACGAGTTTGACTTATTTTTCCGTCAACCATGCATCGCCCCTTTTAGCGAGGTAAAGCTGTAGATTGTCAGCGTCGATTGCCTTCAGATAGTTCTTCTTCTCCTTCTTAATGGCATTTTTCAATTCACCCACAGAATTGTTCTCTTCGATAGTCACGAAGAATGCGTCATCAGCCGTCCCCACAACAGAGCACCAGAGTTTTACCATGTTCTGTGGAATTGCCAAATGACTAGACAACTGAATCACAGATACGATATAAACAGGATTTTTAATAGGTTTGACTGACCATGTGATAGATAGATTATGATCAAAAACTGAGCAACCAACGGGTCACTGTTTGGAGAATATAAAGCGAAAAATTAATTTTCACATTTCACATCTATAATTTTTTTGACTGTGTTGGGTCCGGTATGTGGAACGGGTATCGCGCAATGCAACACGGGAGTCATTAATCTTTTTTTTTTCCATAGATGGTATACTGTGCCCGTCAAGAGTTCAGCCCCATAGATAACGACGCAGTGCCAATACCAGATAATCTGTAGGTGCAAGCGGAGACTCCAGAGGGAGATGTTATTCGCACCCCCCTCTTGGATATTCGCACCTCCTGTACCATCAATTAGGTACAGCGTACCGGGGTGTCAGATGGATAGACTCTGGCAATCTCAATGATATTATGCTTCAACTGACAACTCGTCTAGTGACAACAAGAGCAGATCTACCGTACCAAAGCACCAACTCCCACGATTCCATATCAATAAATGGGTGTGAACTGGATGGAACTTGATACGCGCGACGCCGTTCGATCAGACATGTAAAGAATCGCGACTTCATTTACGTCGAAGTGACCGGCACAAAGATCCGTTCAAACAATCTTCGATAGGTTGCCGTTCTTTTGCATTCCGTCGATTCTCATCAATTCATGCCTTGGATGGGCGTGCTCGCGCCAAGTTGTTGGTATGCTGTTTCTTCTGTTAAGAGAATGAGTCGCCGGTCTCAGTCTACATGTTGGGAATGATGAATTCCATTTCTTATGATGTTCGGCGATTGATTATACATCGTTTAATTAAAATCCTGTGACAAAGTTTTCGCTGTCGGGTAACTGCGACGAATCAGCTATAAAGATGTTACGAACTATTCACTTGGCGTTGTCATTTATCATAAGAATTAGGCTATATGTATCCCACGCTTGCTCCACATGGCAACTTTAATAACATTAACAGAGTGTACATGTATACCGGCTTTTTTAAAGTTGATGACGAAATGATTTTGCTGCTGACGGTTGAATACTCTTTGGCTTTTGTTACTACAGTGTTTGCTTTCAGCCAACAGCAGGCTCTTTGGTCTGTTCATCATCCTCTGAAGACGAAGACGGAAAACTTTTCTCTACACGAATTTTCTGAATCGTCGTCCGGTCAGGCTTGTTCCCTTCGCTACTTTCTTCTTCTGTTTCATCACTGCTGTCTTCCGACTTCGACGACCCTGATGAAGAACTTAAGTCCATTATTAGGGTACACTGTACCTAATTGAGGTACTTGGGTGCGAAGGGGGGGTGCGAATAACATCTCCCCCCTCCAGAAGAACAATGTTCTGAAGGAAAGGTCAGTCATTTGGCAATTTTACCGAACATGGTAACACTACTCTGCGCTATTGTGGGGGAGGCTGAAGACGCATTCTTCGTGACTATCAGAGAGAAAAAAACTTTGTATGATTTGAAAAAAGCCATTAAGAAGGAGAAGAAGAACAATCTGAAGGCGATTGATGCTAACGATCTACAGCTTTACCTCGCTAAAAGGGACGATGTATGGTTGACAGAAATGGAAGTCAGACACGTGACTGACACTAACGGTCTGACGCATTTGGGGTTTGCGGGAGAGAAACTCGCCGACGTTGGTCTATCGGAGCAAGACGTGCTCCATGAACTCAACAAAGACGACGCCAAAGCTGGAAAGGGGCCTGTGAATGTGCTCGTTTCGACAGAAGTGGAGGAACCTCCACACAAAAAGCCCAAGGCAGCGACTGCCATTGAATACGTGAATATTGAGTCGATTGAGAAGAATTTGGATATCGATGCGTGGCAAGTTGGTGGCATCTCTCTCAACATTTGCCAAGTCGAGTCCGATTTCCCTAAGTGGTTCTTCGTGCGAAGGGAAACGCTTGATATCATAAAGATATTCAAATACTCTATGAGAAAGAAACGTAAAATATTGTTTTGGGGCTCGCCTGGTGTGGGCAAGAGTATGCTGGTTGTGCTGTTTGCTTTCTACATGGCCTTGCGTCAGAAGAAGCGTGTCGTGTTGTTCCGAAGGAAGATGGGGATAGGAAGTTCCATGCTCTATCTCGATACAGAGATGAAGAACTGCTGGCAAATGGACCCCGCGGGGATTGAAGATCTTGATCTCCAGCTTCTTAATGGCGCTGAATTGTGTCTAGATGGATTCCATAAGAGTGACATTAAAAACAACTTCAATGAGCTAGCACGGTTCCGATTGCTTGCCACGTCCCTCCAGTACGACATAAAGGACGAGGAATCGGTTGGACTCAGTCCATGTCTCGTGCCATTTTGGTCCAGTTTGGATTTGAACAAGATTGGCGCGCACCTTCAATGGAGCAATCATAAGATCAAGGAGAGTTACTTTTACTCGGGTGGCAATATACGCGACTTTTTGTCGGAAAAGATCGATGTTACGGAATCGATTGACCGAGCTGTCAGCCTCGTCGATTTGTATGTTGCACAACTTCTGAATACCCAGTCTGCTCTTCGATTTGTGGAACAAGTTGATCGCTTACGGATGACGGGAATTCGAGCGAACGGCCAGAGTGGTTTGGACAAGTATTTGGATATAACGTCGTGGTGTTGTCTGATCACCTCCGAGTATGCGTTGAGGCAACTTAGCAAGATTGTGAAGGCTTCCTACTACAAGGAGTTGTGGTCCAATGGGCGCATGCTTGGAGACAATGGGTTGATGGATATTGAATTTGAGAATTATGTGCATATAATGGCAAGGGATGGAAAGAAGATCGAGTTGCAAGTGAGGGTGTACGACCGAGAAAAAGCGAGCCAACATACCTATTTTGTACTGGAGTTTGAAGCCAAGTCGTACCGCAACGAAGGAACGAATGAAGCGGAATGCGATGCAATACTGAAGCAACTGGCGAGGTCGAGTGAAGATTATTGGTATCCCACCAGTCGTTCTTTGGTGGTCATCGATAGTGTCGCCAAGCTGAACTGGTGTGGACAGCAGAACGTGGCTGGATTGATTCAAATCACGAAGTCAGAGCGCCACACAATCAACTTGGCCGCGCTCCACAAGTATGCAGGTTTTGTTTCGAACGACTGCAGATACATTGCGTTGGTGCCAGATAAAGATACGTGTGATGCGTTTCGGTTCGATCCAGTTGATCCTAACACCAGCGTGCCGTTGTATGTTGCGTACATGACAAACTTTGTAGCTTGAGATGACAAAAGTTAGTCAATAGACAACACTCGCAAATACTGCACTCCAGGCCAAAAGTGTGGCCACCCTGCTTTTTCTTATTCGAGTTTGGCGATGCCGTTCGAGTATGTTATGTTAGTTATCCATGAGATCACAACTCCGATCACCACACCCCCTGTACCTCGTCTATGGTACATTGTACCACGGTAGGACTAATTAAGAGGGCCACCCCCCCTTTTTATTACGTGCACACACCCATGTACCATAAAATAGGTACAACGCTCCGTAACACGACAGGACCGTCATTTTTAGCCGTCTTTGTAGCAAAAAGGAGACCAACAATTCCACCTCAAATGCTAACAATGTCCTCTCTTCGTTGACCTGCATCAGGCTAATTTCTTGGTGCTTATCAGACGCTCAGATAATAGACTTAAGGGGTGTAGTCACCAAAGATGAAAAAGCTAAGAGTCAACAAAGGAACATTAATAAGCAAAAGCTTCTACGGCTTTGATTTTATCTGTAAATTCCTTGACCCTCTTTTGTAATGAACTGCAAGCCATCTGGTTTTAAATCAAGAGGAACACTATTTTATGCTCGTTATGTAGTTTGTTGATAATAGGTTGCTGGATGGTCTTGCTATGAAAAAATAAATCTTTAAACTCGGACGACGTAGACCTATAGCTTGAACAATTGCATCCGGGCGATCTGGATATCTTAATTGGAATAGAAAAAGGAGTGTTCCGAATACGGACAGAATAGATGATAGGCTGCCACGGAATAATAATTCTGTAACGCCGAGTCTGATTTTGACCAGCACGCAATTAGTAATACACGGGCTAGTCGTAATATTGGTACAATTTTATCGACAGTCATCAAAGACCTTTAAAACAAGTGTTTAATGGTCATGCATCAGCTAAGTGTCCTTGGCCTTCATGTTATTATCTCTTTCTAATTTAGCAGGTGCGTTGACTTCATTCTTTACGGTACGATGTACTTATTTTATGGTACAGGGGTGTGCACCTAGTGGCTCCCTTAATTAAAAGGTAGCGACGTTCCTATTCATTCCAGATGGCACTAACAATGGTTAAATAAAACGACGGGAAAATCCGCCCAGCCGTTTTTTTGGGGATTTGTTATTTGCACCCACCCCCCACCGGATATTCGGACATCCAGTACCGTAAGACAGTACGATGTACCGTCCTGACCAGGTGTAGAAGTCGTAATAAGTGTAATTACAAAACACAAATGATTGGAGACGGAAAAAGAGTAATTACAATCACCAAAATGATTGGTTGCAAAGATTTTAATAAAAGCAATCAGTGCCCCCTTTCTCGCAACTTGATTTCATTGACTAGGAGGGTGTATTGAGGGGGTCGTGTCAAACGCGGTGTGGCAAGAACGGTTGCCGCCTTCTCGAAGGTTAGTCCCCCCCTTGGGTCTCCAGGTTTGTACCTTTTTCTTTTAATAAACCCCCACTTTTGGTGGCTCAATTGAAGGGCCCCCGCAAGGGAAGGTCGTAGGTTCGATTCTACACAAAGTTTATCTCTGTTATCTCTGTGTTGTGCGCAGTATATGGCGTATGCTCAAAGCTACCCAACCGACCTCGTTTGGTGCAGTGGTTAAGGCCCTGCCCTCGGGACCGGGAGATTGCGGGTTCGAGTCCCACCGTGGACAAAAATCCAAAGTCGGATAGAGTCGGGGTCCAAAAGTGTAATGAAATGAGGCCCTTACAGCACCGCGCTTGACATGGCTTACACCACCCTGTATAGGGTCAGGTTCTCTAAATATCATCTCAAAGCTACCCAAGCAAACTATTTCTAAATTGGTTGATAATGACGGCCATGTTCGAGTCTTGGAATAACAACTTTTGTCAGGAGTTTTTGTTTTTATTCGTGGGCTTGGTTATTCGTGGCTCCATCGGATATTAGTAGAGTGAAAATAGAGTATTTGTTGGCGCTAGATAATTCGGTGTTTCGCTTCTTTCCGTCGTTACTTTTGATCCATTAGCTTCACTTACCGCTTATCCGGATGATTATCATGGAAACAAATGGATCATTGCAACTCTTTTCGTCCCGCTATCGACGAGATGATGTTGTAATTCTTCCTGAACGGATAAAAGAAGATACGAGCTGCAAGATGCAAACATTTTTCGTCGACTCGAATGGTTACCAATGAAATCTGAGATGTACTGAACAATCTCGTCTATGGATTAAATTGAAGTCGAGTAGGTGCCAAGTGGTATTCCTGCAGGACTGTAGCGAGTGATGGTAGAGGACGGTTTTGATCAACTTGCTCAAACATAGATGGAAGGCGTCGCGTACCTCGTGGTCCGGCGCCTTTTCTGTGATGTTGAACAGTGTGGCTTTCCGCGCGCTTCTCCCAGCGCTCAGCCCGTCTCTCAGCAGTCGTTACTGGATCAAGTACTCGTGGTGGCCGAGGGATATGTGCGCAACCTCGGTCAATCCACCAGTGTGCGTGAAAGGCATGGGAGAGGTGGAGCGACCGTACTTGCGCAGTCGACTTAGCTTGTTTGTGCAGGGCAGACCGGTTACCAACGTAAAATTACCGGTGCACTGCGTTTGGGTTATAGAGAAGGACTGGAGCACACACTGCTTTAGGGCGTGGGAATGGATGATTCTTGCAACACGGCTAAAGAGAAGGCCTCGGAAGGATGCAGGAAGCTTGATTTCATCATTCGACACTGCCGTTATGTGAGCCTAAAGGGAGAGAGACCACCACAATTACATTCGTTTGTACACGGTAAGTAGATTGCCATTAAAGTCATTTAGCCACGCCTTCAATTTGGCATGATAGCCTTCGACGCGTGATGTACTTTTTAATCCAAAATGAGAAACGTTGCTTGTCCAGCATCGAACGATCCGGCGTTTCCATATATCCAACCATACATCGTCAATATATGATGTTTCTACTGGTGACATCTCATGAAAATGCTGCCACTGCTGTTCATATTCGACAGTTGTTATAGATCGTGTCAAAGCTATGACAGCATCACAAATTGCCCTATGTTCCTTAAAGTCTTTCCACTTCGGATTGTTTGCTGTGTATGCCTCGCCATCTATAACTTTGGGATAAGTGCGAGTTCTAGCATGACTCTCCACATCTTTAATGATATACCAGAGACAAAGCAGCACAGCCACTGGTTGAAAACAGTTTTGAGAGCGTTCAGCAGGGCGAGATCACGGTCCACGAATATAAACTGTGGACCCGGGATGCGGTTCTGACAAGAGCTTCCTTGAGGCAGACCATAGCCCACTTATAGTCTTCTGTAGTCTCTCCATACCTAAAGGCTTGTGCCAGATGTACGATCGCCGACCATGTTATAGGGTGACATTCCAGTCGATTCGTTTTATATGTGCGGTCCATCAGAATAATGTCGGGACTCGCCTTGAATACCTCCAACACCGCACTCCACGAGAAAAAGTGATGTGTAACTCGACCTTCTATGTCTACGCGA
>MIQA02000462.1:0-13018 GCA_001887855.2 Sclerospora graminicola | reverse complement strand
CTTTACTAAGTTTATCTAAGGTAAACTAAGGAGGACCAAATTTACATTTGGTCCTGCACCAATTGCACGCTTCCTCACTGCAATCTCACAGTGTAAGCCGCGTAACAGTAGCCCTGTTACACCTGGTAGCAATTTGTGGTCCGTCTAAACGACCACTGTTGACGCGTTACGCTATTTAACTAGCGGAAACGAAGGTTTAAGAGCCGCTGGCTGTCATGACAACGGCCAGTGAACGTGAGCGTGAGCGTCAGCTCGCGCAAGACTTAGTTATGGAAAACTTCCTTAACTGGTCACCGAGTGCTGTGACCACTGTGATTGAGATGATTCGGACCATAGGGCCCAAAATCATCACTCTCCTCCGTGGTAAAACCTCGGAGGATGCTTTAGAAACGGTTTCCCGTTTCAAGAAAATGTATGTCGACCCTCAGGTGCGCAATGCAATATTGCGCTCCCAAACGGCGGCAGCAACAGCAGCGCCCGCACCTAGTGCGAGCGTTGAAGTAGTAAAGGCGCGGATTCCGCCCTTTACTGGCGAAGGGGGTGAACCCCTTCGTAGGTGGTTCGCAGAGGTGGAAGATGCCCTTTCTGCGCAAAAGATTGTGGACCCGCGTTCACAATCTTATTTCGCCACCACATGCCTAGGCGGTCGCGCCAGGGCATGGGCGATGAGCCGCAGATCCACTGATGGATCTGCGTTCCTGACGTATCAGGATTTAAAAGCTGAGCTAAAGCTCAACTTCGAAGCTCCAGAAATGGAGCTTAGCTGCCGTGAAGAGTTCATGGAACTCAAGCAGGGCAAGCTGAGCCCACATGCGTACGCTAAGAAAATACAATATTTGTTATCAAATATTGTATACGAGCCGGTGCCCCCTGCCATGCAGGTCACCGCCTTCATGAAGGGACTGAATGACGGTCCCATCAAACAGTCTTTACCGGGTTCCCCCAAAGACTCTGAGCGATGCTATAGACCAAAGCATCCGGGAGGAATTCAGCATGCGTCGATCAGCAGCGCATGCTGGGGTTAGTCGGAAAGAGCAAGCGCCTTTCGACTTTATCATGCCGCCAATGCAGCATGTTAATACTAACCAGAACTTCCAATCGAGACGAAGTTCACACTTCGTTCCGAGACACCCACATCCGCGTCAGAATGCGGGCGGTGGAGGTCCAGAACCTATGGACCTATCGGTTGCAGTTGACTCAACTCCGAGGCAACCGAAAAACAAGAAGTTCCTTCGCTGCAATTGATGCGGGAAGCTGGGCCATTACGCCCATGAATGCATGGCGCCGCGTCCGGCGCCAAGCGGTCAGCGGACTGGACAGTCTGCTGGCAAGCGACATCAACAGGGGCAACCCTCTGTTGATGCAAAAAACGTCAACAACCAGTAGGGGCGGGGCGCCCTACTGGACGGGTTATCTCACATGCCGACATCGGGCATGTGAGGATAATAGCTCCAGACGGGACTATGTCCTGTCAACGTGTGCAGGGTGAAGAGAAACCTCTCATCACCCTGGAAGTTAAGTCGCATGGAAACGATGTCCCCATGCGTGCACTTTTTGACACAGGAGCGTCAAACAATTTCGTTAGAACTGAGGTTCTAACGTCGTTGAACTTCGAGGAGATTGAATCTCCAAGAAGCATGTTATCAGTCCGGTTAGCAACAGGTGCAACTGTGACTATACCAAAGCGTGTGATTCGCACACGCTTCGAGTTAGACGAACTGTCGTTCGAGGACGAATACATCGTCCTCGATCTTGACGACAAGTTCGATGTAATCTTGGGCATCCCTTGGATGTCCAAGCATCAACCAACGATCGACTGGGTTAACCTGTCGATCGACTGCGGCGGTCTCACAGGATCTGATCACCCTGTGAGTAATCCGGCTATATCTAATGATACAACCGCAGTGTCAGACAGTCTGGTGGGTAGCGATGGCACCACCAGGTCTGATCCGACTAGGTCAGCGGATGGTACACCCGCTGATCAGAGTCCAGAGGGACGCGAACGCGCGACGAACGAGTCGTTGCGTGTCACTAATGTGTGCAACACGGGCGCAAAGCACTCCCGTGTTGAAGTTACTACTACGACCGATGACGGTCGTGGTATAGAGAACATGCACACGATGGGAAACACCCACCGTGAAAAGAAGGAAACCGTCACGGAAGCTAATGACTTCCGTGTCGAAAATATAAAACTCACGACTGGGAGCAGTCGTGAGTGCATGAGTATCATGGTAGACAGTGGTCACCATGAAGAGAAGGCCTTGTGCACGAGTGATGATCACCGTGCAACAGATCAGACGAGTGCGTCTGATCTTGCAGCTGTGTCCGTCGAGACGATCAACGTCTTGACGCAGACAGAGACTGGATTAGCTACCCAGTCTCTCACACTTGACAACCCTCCGAACTTAAGTTCAGAGGTGATGGCCCTTCCAGCCTTGAGCTGGAAGAAGTTCGTAAAGAACTTGCGCAATGATCAGATCGAACAGATCTGCGTCATTGTCGCATCTGATGAGGTTGTGGATATTCGTGAACGAATATCCACTTTGCAATTAGAAGGCATTGGGAACGAACTCGTTCCCAACGAGCAAACCAAAGTTCAGCGCTTTGAAGCGCAGAACTGGGAGTCGCTTAAGGCGACTTCCCCGTACTACGAGGTACTTTGGGAATACGCTGACGTATTCCCAGAAGAAGTACCTTGCGAGCTCCCTAAAGATAAGGGAACTAGGCACGAAGTACTGTGTCACGCGGCAATGGCCATTGCCGCGTGACCAAGTTAAAGCAATCGACGAGTTCTTTGAAACTCGTCGCAAGGCGGGACATGTGCGGGAGTCAACCTCACCGCACTCCAGTCCCACCTTTTGCGTAAAGAAATCCACCGGTGGGTGGAGGATCGTTCATGCTTTCAATAAGCTGAACGCAGCCACGGTACCGGCGCAGACGCCGATACCGCGGAAAGATGTCATCATAGATGGCATGAGCGGGAGCACCGTGTTCAGTGCTCTCGATTTGAGGGATGGGTTCTACCAAATCCTCATGCGTGAGAAGGATATCCCTCTCACGGCTGTAAGCACTCCAAGCGGTATGCTTTGGGAGTGGCTTGTTATGCCACAGGGGCTTCGAAATGCCCCTGCCACTTTCAATAGATGCGTCACGCATCTATTGCGCCCGGTGCGAGAATTCGCACCGAGCTACTTTGACGACGTGTTCATCCATAGTAAGGCTGAACATGGTAAGACTGATGTAGATGTTCATAAAGAACATCTACGTCAGGTGTTAGAGCTTATGCGCAAGCACAAGCTCTATGCAAATTTGAAGAAGTGCACCTTTGGTGCACCTGAGATACCCGTTCTTGGCTGCTTTGTAGGCAAGAATGGAGTGCGCCCCGATCCAGAAAAGATCAGGGTGATCGTTGAATGGCCTACGCCAAACAACGTCAAGGAACTTCGAAAGTTCCTTGGGTTGGCGACATACTTGCACAAATATTCGTGCAATTATGCCGGTTTAATCCGACCTCTTTCTCAATTACTTAAGAAAGATGTCGAATGGCACTGGGATACCCAGTGCCAAGATGCATTTGATGCAGTCAAGCGTAGCTTGACTGAAGCTCCCGTCTTGGCAATAGCCGATAACGAGCGACCGTTTCATGTCGTTTGCGACGCGAGCGATTTCGCCATCGGCTTCGCCTTGATGCAGCGCGATCACGATGATCATGATCGCGTAATATTCTACCAATCCCGTCAGTTGAGCTTAGCCGAGCGCAACTACCCAGTGCATGACAAGGAACTCCTTGCCATGAAATATGCACTGGCAAAGTTTCGGATCTATCTCTTAGGAGATAGACCGTTTGTGGTTTACACGGACCATGCGTCGTTACGCACGGCCGTGAATTCACCACACATCTCCCAAAGAATGGCACGTTGGCTATCATTCTTTGCTGAGTACAACTTCACGGTTGAATACCAACCGGGAACGTTGAACCAGATAGCGGATGCGCTATCATGACGCCCCGATTACGAGACGAAACCGTCTGTAATCGAGACAACCAGTGCAAACGCAATACATTGCACTGCTCTGTCGTCGTCACTCGTACGACAAGAACGTCAAGCGTACAAAACAGACGAGGAAACTCGTCTACTGATTGATTACCTAAGTGACCAATCTGTTCGGAAGCGCGAGGAACTTCCAGAGTTCCTTCGCGCTTGCGTGCATCGTTATCGATTGCACGATGGTCTGTTGCTATATAGCACAGACCAAGATGATGTCAGTCGCATCGTCGTGCCAAACGACGATGATCTCAAACATCAAGTTTTGTTTGAGTACCATGATGCACCGATTTCGGGGCATCAAGGTCGAGAGAAGACGTATGCTTCTCTCGCACGCGATTTCTACTGGCGTAACCAGTATAAATGGGTACGCAAGTACGTACGCGCTTGCGAGATATGCCAGCGCGTCAAGCCTGCGCACTCTGCGCAGGCTCCCCTCCAATCTCTGCCGGTTCCGACAGAGTGTTGGAAGTCCATTTCCATGGACTTTATCTTTGGTCTTCCGGCTGATCACAGTCGGAAAACAGGAATAGTGGTCTTTGTAGACCGCTTCAGCAAGATGGTTCATCTTGCTGCAGTGTCAGCGAATGTCACCGCTGCGCAAACGGCGCGGATATTCGTTGATACGGTATTCCGTTTACACGGAATGCCGAAAAACATAATCTCGGATCGTGATCCGAGATTCACAGGACGTTTCTGGCAAGAAACGTTCTCGTTACTAGGCACGCAGTTGAAGATGTCAACTGCGGACCATCCGGAAACGGATGGGCAGACTGAACGCGTTAACCGCGTTCTCGGAGACATGCTGCGTTCATACGCGCATGCCTTCGAGCAGTGGAGTGACTATTTGCCACTCACTGAGTTTGCAATAAATAACTCGGTGCATGCTTCTACTAAGCATACACCGTTCTACGTGAATGCCTTAAGGCATCCACGAACCCCGGCTTTACTTGGCGGTACGCCAAATCTAAGTGGGGGAGGGACCCGCTCAAATTTCGAGCGAGTCGATGCGCAAGTTGCAGTTGCAACTTGCGAAGAAACTGATGAGTCTTCTACTGTTGCTACAGAAGAAACTCAAGCAGCTTCAGAAACTGAAGCTGCTTATGCGGAATATGTGTCTGCAGCAATGGCTGCAGACAACGAAAACAACCCATCTACTGCCAATAAAGCAGTAGATGAATTCGTATTACAGCGCCAAGCTGTAATACGCTATGTAAAAGATGCACTTGCTTCCGCTTTTGACAAGCAGAAGCAAAATGCAGATAAAAACGGAAGGAAAAACACAAATTCCTTTCAAAAAGGTGAATTAGTTATGTTATCTACAACTAATTTGCCTACACATGCAATCAGCAACTTCCCTACACGGAAGTTGCTGCCTAAGTTCATTGGACCCTTTAAGGTCCAAAGTGTTAAGGGGAATGCCTACACTTTAGACATTCCCGCGGCCATGCGCCTTCATCCAACGTTTTACGTTGGGAGGCTCAAGCCGTACCGATCGTCTACGTCTTCGGACGAGACGCATCGCCACGGCGAATGCCGTGCTTCTTCAAGTCTCCCAAGAGAGACTTGTAATCGGTCTCCAACCGATTGTGAGAAGTCTGGAGAGTTTCCATCTCCGACTTTTGTCGATCAATCTCCGACTTTAGTCGATCAATCTCGACCAGCAGAAGATCATTCTTCTGCTGCATCACGAGATGCGCGTTCAGAATGTCGCGAATCTCGTCCCGATGAGAACGATAAGTTTTCATCGAGTGGCACATGTCCTCGCTCAAGGCGTTACAGTGCCTCTCAAGCTTGCGGAGCTGGTAACCATGCTCCGCAACAACAACGCCGAGGGAATTATCAACCCCCGCCGCCCCTGATTGACAGTCAGGGGAACAAGCGTTACATTCTCGAGCGCTTACTATCGAAGCGCTCGGTTCCCTATAAGAAGGGGCAGCGTACCGAGTACCTGGTACGCTGGTTGGGATATTCCCAAGAGTTTGACTCTTGGGAACCGATTGAGGTGCTAAGGGCGGATGCCCCTGACCTCCTGCGTGAGTTTGAGAAGGATACTTCTCCTCAAACTCAAAAGAAGCGTCAACACTAGGTGTTGATGCTGGCGGCACATCAACACTAGGTGTTGGTGGCTGCAAAGCTTCGGTACTAGGTACCGATGCTTTAAGAGCATCGATGAGGCTCTTAACACTAGCGGGTACTGAGAAACCTCGGTACCCTCTAAGCTCCTTATCAGTAAGACGAGTAGCTCCCGTGGGACTTCATTGTAGAAGGAACTCCGCAAGAGAGTCCTTCTCTAATACAAGTAAAATGGATAAACTCCATTTTACCTGAGCGTGAGTGCTTCAAGAAGCGCTCGCGGTTTACGTGAATTTTGCTCACGTAATCGTCGGGACCTTTGTTGTAATTTTCAACAAAGGCGTTCCAACTTTGAGTAAGGGCGTCTTTATCGTCCCTATTCTTTCGCGACCCTTTCCGGTTCGTGTAATAACGAGCCTGATAGAAAAGGTCGATGAAGTACCGACGTCTATCGTCGGTACTGCGATCAAAATGATGATTGCGAAGGTCTTCGCAATCATCAAGCGCGTTAATGTCAAATAATGGATATTGACAATCGCGCTTGTTGTGCCCACCACTTCCGGGCGCAAGCGTCCATGCTGGGGTCTAAAACCCCACTTTGTACGGAACATGGCGTTCCGTACAACATGGTGATTCAGAAGCAGCGTAAGCCGCTTCTGCGCGTTGTTTCTTGGCAGGTGGAGCACCACCTGCCACCTCAAAGTCGTCTTCGCTACGACCAGGCGAATGACGAGGACCAGGAGGAGCTCTACGCTCCTCATACCACCGTTTCACGGAGTTGTCGCTGTCGTAATCGACGGCGTCAGACTCTACTTCGCCATCACTTAACGGCGAAGCAATTTTAGCGGGCTTAAGCTCGCTAGAATCGTTGGCAGGGACGGTATCGTCCTCGCCCTCTTCCTCGGAGTCAGATGACTCTCCGAAGAGGTCATTAAACTTCTTCTGGGACACCCGCCTTGCGGCAGGTGGAGGCACGGAAGATGTTGCATTCGCGACATCTTCCCGCCCTCTCTTAGACACTGCTTCCGCAGCGTCTACTACGAGAGACAAGGGGTCTCTCGGCTTTGTCTTTCGCTTCGACGCTACATTCGTAGCGTCGGCATTCGATGACACCTCTGCACGTGATGCAGAGGTGGCGGCTGCTTTTGCAGTATCGGCAGCGCCCTTAAGAGCGCCGCTGCGTTTGCTGACCATTTGTTCTTATGGTCAGAAATGAGTTATAACAGAATATCGTTATGACCAACAAGTGCCACCATTCGATTGGCCAATATTACAATTATATTATTGGCCAACCAGCTTGAGTGGGGGGTGATGTAATGGGGTGCCATTACATAAGTGATATTTAAGTAGAAATATCACAGTTCAATTTCAGACTTAATGTCTGAAATGCGAATATTGGATTATAAGTTGTTATAATCCATCCTGAGAACAGATTCTGATATAATTATCGAATCTAACAAGTAATCTAATGATAAAGATATCATTAGATCAGTTTTATACTACATGTTACTATGATTAGTCTAGGTCTAATTATACTAGTTAGCTCTTAACCATTCATAAATATATTCACTCTTAAACTTACCTTCTGGCACTCAAGTAGCCTTAGATGTATATATTAATATATATTTAAGTGCTAGACTAATTAATAAATTAATTAGTCTTTACTAAGTTTATCTACGGTAAACTAAGGAGGACCAAATTTACATTTGGCCTGCACAAATTGCACGCTTCCTCACTGCAATCTCACAGTGTAAGCCGCGTAACAGTAGCCCTGTTACAATTGGCGCCTAAGATCCAGGGTCCTGTGCGGAATATCAGCTTTGCTCCTGCGGCTAAATCGGATACAATTTTCGATAGATCTCAGGCTGAATCCAACCCCAGTCCTCGACTGCCATTGCAAGCACTTTTCGATTTCAGGTCCAAATGACCGGATGGCTGTATCCAACTTCAAAAGGCGCGAGCTGGGTATATGGTGTAGATTCGAAGGATATGGTACGTCAATCGATGTTGAAAAATGTATCAGATAAACTATCAAGCAATAAAGTGAGAAGAAGAGTACACAAGAAAGCGCTTTGCACCTGTTGTGAATGCGCTAAAGTTCGCGGAGAAGTCGCATATGCTTGAGAGGAAGAAAATATTGGAATAGGAGTGTCGGAAGGAGATAGTGAAAAAGTGGCTGGAGGAGCACAAGAAGATTGTGGCGTTAAAGGGAAAAATGGAAAGAATGCGCAAGCCAAGCGAGAACAAGTAATCCATCATACGAATAAAAGAATGAAATAGTGAGAAAAGAGACGAGTACATAAATGTCAACCCGACGGAGATGCTACCACCGAGATCTCGCAAATTGAAGTTGACTTAGTTACTTTATCAGTGTTGGGGCCAGTGAAAAAAATGCGTGACGAGTCGCTGTATGACGCTCTTAATTGGCTTCACCACTACCTCCAAGACGCAATATTAAGAATTTGATATAGCGCTACCAGCTACTAGATGAGACAAAAGCAATACATTTTTAAGTCAAATAATGGTTGTAATACTTTTTAAAGTGATGGTCACTATTATTTACTGAATTTTTAGTATACAATTTTACTTCCGGTACTCATCATGACCTTGAGGCACCGTCCTTGTATAAAGCAATAAGTCCTTGAAGCGTTGAATGCTGCACCGAATTCCATGCTATATATTTTGCTTAGATAGAGCGCGTTTGTCAACTTAGTCTAGAACAATCGATAAACGTACAGTGTTTCAGGGAATATATGGTTCCTACTCGATTCTAAAACCAGTTGCTTCTATTTAGATGACGAAGATACGCGATTCTTATGCTACTGTACGTGGTAAATCGATGCTGTACAAGATAAACACATATTGCACGAGTCGATTTTCAATTTCAGAAAGAAAAAAAACGAAAATAAGTACGCACCTGTTACGGCATGTATGTGCTCGTGGGTAAAAGCATCCACAAGCCGGCGCAGAACCCGAAGCGTGAGTTTCCACCGCCAACCTAGGGGGGCGCATCACGCGCGAGACAGTGGACAGAACTCCCAGCCTAACATAGGCCACGAATGAGCCCGCGCTCCTCGGAACACGGACAAATTGTATATTAAAATCCAGTTAATAAATGGTGACCCTCACTCTAAAATGTATTGAATTCATTATTGAACTTAAAATATGTATTGCTTTTGTTTCATCATTTATGAGCCGGAGCCCAAACAGGTCCTTGTATGTAAGCGCGTCGAACGTTGTCGAAATCACGATTATTAACACATACCTCGTCGTTCTGTCTACTTTCTGTACAACATATCCAAACAGTAGCTAAATCGGGTTAGATGCGGCCGAGAAATCTCAATTTTCCTTTTGTTTCAGGAATTATGAGCCGCAGTTTATGAAGGTATCAAAATGTATGTAGACATCAATTTTTGCAGTTTATAGTACCACTTTGTGCAGCAACACATGAAACAAATTCCCGAATAACGGTTTAAGGCATTATAATGGAAGAACAAGCAACGATATGCTGCATATTATGGCTATTGTTTTTGGAGCTCCGTGCATTGGGTCTAAGAGTTTGACTGCATTTTGTAGCAATTCAAGTTTACCTAGCGCGCAAGGGCATATTTAGACACTAAATATTTTGCAGAGGACGTTTCAATGTATTGAAGGATATTCACTTACAGTGGAACTTAAATTTTTCTCTTGAACATGGATCAGAGTATAACATTCTCACGACATCAGCAGAGTTTTGCCCAAAGATCATATGTATGTTGTCCACGTAATTTGGTTCGAAGGGGTATGAAGTTTTCACAATCTAACCATGTGAGAGCTGGATCCACACTTTATATTCGTGGGCCGTGATCTCGCCCTGCTGAACGCTCGCAAAATTGTTTATCGATCAGTGCCTGTGCTGCTTTGTCTCTGGCATATCATTAAAGATGTGGAGAGTCATGCTAGAGCTCGCAGCTATCCCAAAGTTATCGATGGCGATGCATACACACAACAAAAAATCCGAAGTGGAAAGACTCCAATGAACATAGGCCATTTTGTGATGCTGTCATAGCTTTGACACGATCTACAACAACAGTGGAATACGAACAGCAGCGGCAACATTTTCATGAGATGTCACCAGTAAAAGCATCATATATTGACGATGTATGGTTGGATATATGGAAACGTCGGATCGTTTGATGCTGGACAAGCAACGTTACTCATTTTGGATTACAAAGTACATCACGCGTCGAGGGCTATCATGCCAAATTGATTGCGTGGCTAAATGACTCTAATGGCAATCTACTTACCGTGTACAAACGAATGTAATTGTGGTGGTCTCTCTCCCTTAAGGCTCACATAACGGCAGTGTCCATTGATGAGATCAAGCTTCCTGCATCCCTTCGAGGCCTTCTCTTTAGCCATGTTGCAAGAATCATCCATTCATACTCCCTAAAGCAGTGTGTGCTCCAGTCCTGCTTTATAACCCAAACGCAATGCACCGGAAATTTTACGCTGGTAACCGGTCTGCCCTGCATACACAAGCTAAGTCGACTGCGCAAGTACGGTCGCCCCCCCCATGACGTTCACGCACACTGGTGGATTGACCGAGGTTGTGCACCTATCCCTCGGCCACCACGAATACTTGATCCAGTAACGACTGCTGAGAGACGGGCTGAGCGCTGGGCGAAGCGCGCGGAAAGCCACACTGTACAACAACACAGAAAAGGCGCCGGACCACGAGGTACGCGACGCCTTCCATCTATGTTTGAGCAAGTTGGTCAAAACCGTCCTCTACCATCACTCGCTACAGTCCTGCAGGAATACCACTTGGCACCTACTCGACTTCAATTTAATCCATAGACGAGATTGTTCAGTACATCTCAGATTTCATTGGTAACCATTCGAGTCGACGAAAAATGTTTGCATCTTGCAGCTCGTATCTTCTTTTATCCGTTCAGGAAGAATTACAACATCATCTCGTCGATAGCGGGACGAAAAGAGTTGCAATGATCCATTTGTTTCCACGATAATCATCCGGATAAGCGAAAATTGAAGCTAATGGATCCAAAGTAACAACGGAAAGAAGCGAAACATCGTATTATCTAGCGCCAACAAATACTCCATTTTCACTCCACTAGTATCCAATGGAGCCACGAATAACCAAGCCCACGAATAAAAACAAAAACTCCTGACAAAAGTTGTTATTCCAAGACTCGAACATGGCCGTCATTATCAACCAATATAGAAATAGTTTGCTTGGGTTGCTTTGAGCATACGTCATATACTGCGCACGACACAGAGATAACAGAGATAAACTTTGTGTAGAATCGAACCTACGACCTTCCCTTGCGGGGGCCCTTCCATTGAGCCACCAAAAGTGGGGGTTTATTAAAAGAAAAAGGCACAAACCTGGAGACCCAAGGGGGGGACTAACCTTCGAGAAGGCGGCAACCGTGCTTGCCACACCGCGTTTGACACGACCACCCTCCCGGGCGGTCGCTTGGGCACTGATTGCTTTTATTAAAAACTTTGCAACCAATCATTTTGGTGATTGTAATTACTCTTTTTACGTCTCCAATCATTTGTGTTTTCTAATTACGCTTATTACGACTTCTTACAATACACACCTGGTCAGGACGGTACATCGTACTGTCTTACGGTACAGGATGTCCGAATATCCTGTGGGTGGTGGGTGCAAATAACATCTCCCCAAAAATACGGCTAAGCGGATTTTCCCGTCGTTTTATTCAACCATTGTTAGTGCCATCTGGAATGAATAGGAACGTCGCTTCCTTTTACTTAAGGGAGCCACTAGGTGCACACCCCCTTCTTGCTATGTGCACACCCCTGTACCATAAAATAAGTACATCGTACCGTAAAGAATGAAGTCAACGCACTTGCTAAATTAGAAAAGAGATAATAACAAAAAATGATGAAGGTCAAGGAAACTTAGCTGATGCATAACCATTGAACACTTGTTTTAAAGGTTTTGATGACTGTCAATAAAATTGTACCAATATTACGACTAGCCCGTGTATTGCTAATTGCGTGCTGGTCAATCAGACTCGGCGTTACAGAATTATTATTCCGTGGCAGCCTATCATCTATTCTGTCCGTATTCGGAACACTCCTTTTTCTCTTCCAATTAAGATATCCAGATCGCCCGGATGCAATTGTTCAAGCTATAGGTCTACGTCGTCCGAGTTTAAAGTTTTATTTTTTCATCGCAAGACCATCCAGCAACCTATTATCAACAAACTACATAACGAGCATAAAATAGTGTTCCTCTTAATTTAAAAACCAGATGGCTTGTAGTTCATTACAAAAGAGGGTCAAAGAATTTACAGATAAAATCAAAGCCGATTTAAAGGAAAGAGTAGAAGCTTTTGCTTATTAATGTTCCTTTATTGATTTCTCGCAGCTCTTAGCTTTTTCATCTTTGGTGACTATACCCCTTAAGTCTATTATCTGAGCGCCTGATAAGCACCAAGAAATTAGCCTGATGCAGGTCAACGAAGAGAGGACATTGTTAGCATTTGAGGTGGAATTGTTGGTCTTCTTTTTGCTACAAAGACGGCTAAAAATGACGGTCCTGTCGTGTTACGGAGCGTTGTACCTACTTTATGGTACAGGGGTGTGTGCACGTAGCAAAAAGGGGGTGCGTGGCTCAATATATAATTAGTCCTACCGTGGTACAATGTACCATAGACGAGGTACAGGGGGTGTGGTGATCGGAGTTGTGATCTCATGGATAACTAACATAACATACTCGAACGGCATCGCCAAACTCGATTAAGAAATCAGGGTGGCCACGCTTTTGGCCTGGAGTGCAGTATTTGAAAGTGTTGCGTATTGGCTAGCTTTGGTCATCTCAAGCTACAAAGGTTGTGATGTACGCAACATACAACGGCACGCTGGTG
>MIQA02000460.1:0-17167 GCA_001887855.2 Sclerospora graminicola | reverse complement strand
TCGTCTTCGTCTTCAGAGGATGATGACAGCACCCAAAGACCCGTGCTGTTGGCTGAAGCAAACACCTGTAGTAACAAAAGCTAAAGAGTATTCAACCGTCAGCAGCAAAATCACTTCGTCATCAACTTTAAAAAAGCCGGTATACATGTACACCCTGTTAATGTTATTAAGTTGCCGTGTGGAGCAAGCGACAACTTTGGGATACATATAGCCTAATTCTTATGATAAATGACAACGCCAAGTGAATAGTTCGTAATTCGTCGCAGTTGCCCGACAGCGAAAATTTTGTCTTGGTTTCAGGATTTTAATCAAGCGAGGTATAATAAATCGGCGAACATCATAAGAAATGGAATTCATCATTCCCAACATGTAGACTGAGACCGGCGAGTCATTCTCTTAACAGAAGAAACAGCATACCAATAACCTGGCGCGAGCACGCCCACCCAAGGCATGAGTTGATGAGAATGCAAAAGAGCGGTAACCTAGCGAAGATTATTTGAACGGATCTTTGTGCCGGTCACTTTCGACGTAAATGTAGTCGCGATTCTTTACATGTCTGATCGAACGGCGTCGGGGGTATCAAGTTCCATCCAGTTCACACCCATATATTGATAAGGATTCGTGGGACTTGGTGCTTTGGTACGGTAGATCTGCTCTTGTTGTTACTAGAAGAGGTGTCAGTTGAATTGTGATTGCCAGAGTCTATCCATCTGACACCCCGGTACGTTGTACCTGATTGATGGTACAGAGGGTGCGAATATCCAAGAGGGGGATGCGAATAACATCTCCCTCTGGAGTCTTCGCCCTCCAGATCTTGCACCTACAGATTATCTGGTATTGGCACTGCGTCGTTATCTATGGTGCTGAACTCTTGACTGGCACAGTACAGTATACCATCTATGGGGTACAAAAAGGGATGGAATTCTTAATGCGATACCCGTTCCACATACCCAACACAGTCACAAATTTTATAGATGTAAATGTGAAAATTAATTTTTCGTTTCTGAAAGCTTTATATTCTCCAAACATTGGTTGCTCAGTTTTTGATCAAAATCTATCTATCACATGGTCAGTCAAAAACGTTTTACCCTATAAGTGTTTATATCGACATTTGAAGTTGTTGGTTTATCTCTGATTAAGTGGTCTAGTCATTTGGCAATTCCACAGAACATGGTAAAACTCTGCTGCTCTGTTGTGGGGACGGCTGAAGACGCATTCTCGTGCCTATCGAAGAGAACGATTCTGTGGGTGAATTGAAAAAAGCAATTAAGAAGAAGAAGAAGAAGAACTATCTGAAGGCAATCGATGCTAACAATCTACAGCTTTACCTCGCTAAAAGGGGCGATGCATGGTTGTCGGAAAAAGAAGTCAAACTCGTGAATGACACTAACGGTCTGACGCATTTGGGGTTTCCGGGAGAGACACTCGCCCGCGTTGGTCTATCGGAGAAAGATGTTCTCCATGAAGTCGACAGAGACGACGTCAAAGCTGGAAAGGGGCCGGTGAATGTGCTCGTTTCGACAGAAGTGGAAACACCTCCACAGAAAAAGCCCAAGACAGCGACTGCCGTTCAATACGTGAATATTGAGAAGAATTTGGATATCGATGCGTGGCAAGTTGGTGGCATCTCTCTCAACATTTGCCACGTCGAATCCGATTTCCCTAAGTGTTTCTACGTTCGAAGGGAAACGCTTGATATGATAAGGATCAAATACTGTATGAGAAAGAAACGTAGAATAGTGTTTGTGGGCTCGCCTGGTGTGGGCAAGAGTATGCTGGTTGTGCTGTTTGCTTTCTACATGGCCTTGCGTCAGAAGAAGCGTGTCGTGTTGTTCCGAAGGAAGCAGGCATCAGAGGTAGGATACTCCATGCTCTATCTGGAACCAGAGATGAAGAACTGCTGGCGAATGGACCCCGCGTGGATTAAAGATCTTGATCTCCAGCTACTTGTAGGCACTGAATTGTGTCTGGATGGATTCCAGAAAAGTGACATTAAAAACAACTTCAATGAGCTAGCACGGTTCCGTTTGCTTGACACGTCCCTCCAGTACGACATAAAGGACAAGGAGTTGGTTGGACTCAGTCCATGTCTCGTGCCATTTTGGTCCAGTTTGGATTTGAACACGATTGGCGCGCATCTTCAATGGAACAATCTCAGGATCAAGGAGAGTTACTTTTACTCGGGTGGCAATTTACGCGACTTTTTGTCGGAAAAGGTCGATGTCACGGAATCGATTGACTCTGCTATCAAATCCGTCGATTTGTGTGCTGCAGAACTTTTGAAAACCCAGTATGCTGTTGGATCTCCGTTACAACTTGATCGCATACGGATGGTGGGAACTCGAGCGAACGACCAGAGCGGTTTAGACAAGTATTTGGATATTATGTCGTGGTGTTGTCTGATCACGTCCGAGTATGCGTTGAGGCAACTTAGCAAGATTGTGAAGGCTTCCTACTACAAGGAGTTGTGGTCCAATGGTCGCATGCTTGGAGACAATGGGTTGATGGATATTGCATTTGAGAATTACGTGCATATAATGGCAAGGGATGGAAAGAAGATCGAGATGCAAGTGAGGGCGTACGACCGAGAAAAAGCGAGCCAACATACCTATTTTGTACTGGAGTTTGAAGCCAAGTCGTACCGAAACGATGGTACGAATGAAGCGGAATGCGATGCAATAATGAAGCAACTGGCGAGTTCGAGTGAAGAGTATTGGTATCCCACCAGTCGTTCTTTGGTGGCCATCGATAGTGTCGCCAAGCTGAACATGTGTGGGCAGCAGAACGTGGTTGGATTGATTCAAATCACGAAGTCAGAGCGCCACACAATCAATTTGGACGCACTCCACATGTACGCAGGTTTTCTTTCGAATGACTGCAGATATATTGTGTTGGTGCCGGATAAAGAGACGTGTGATGCGTTTCGGTTCGATCCAGTTGATCCTAGCACCAGCGTGCCGTTGTATGTTGCGTACATCACAACCTTTGTAGCTTGAGATGACCAAAGCTAGCCAATACGCAACACTTTCAAATACTGCACTCCAGGCCAAAAGCGTGGCCACCCTGATTTCTTAATCGAGTTTGGCGATGCCGTTCGAGTATGTTATGTTAGTTATCCATGAGATCACAACTCCGATCACCACACCCCCTGTACCTCGTCTATGGTACATTGTACCACGGTAGGACTAATTATATATTGAGCCACGCACCCCCTTTTTGCTACGTGCACACACCCCTGTACCATAAAGTAGGTACAACGCTCCGTAACACGACAGGACCGTCATTTTTAGCCGTCTTTGTAGCAAAAAGAAGACCAACAATTCCACCTCAAATGCTAACAATGTCCTCTCTTCGTTGACCTGCATCAGGCTAATTTCTTGGTGCTTATCAGGCGCTCAGATAATAGACTTAAGGGGTATAGTCACCAAAGATGAAAAAGCTAAGAGCTGCGAGAAATCAATAAAGGAACATTAATAAGCAAAAGCTTCTACTCTTTCCTTTAAATCGGCTTTGATTTTATCTGTAAATTCTTTGACCCTCTTTTGTAATGAACTACAAGCCATCTGGTTTTTAAATTAAGAGGAACACTATTTTATGCTCGTTATGTAGTTTGTTGATAATAGGTTGCTGGATGGTCTTGCGATGAAAAAATAAAACTTTAAACTCGGACGACGTAGACCTATAGCTTGAACAATTGCATCCGGGCGATCTGGATATCTTAATTGGAAGAGAAAAAGGAGTGTTCCGAATACGGACAGAATAGATGATAGGCTGCCACGGAATAATAATTCTGTAACGCCGAGTCTGATTGACCAGCACGCAATTAGCAATACACGGGCTAGTCGTAATATTGGTACAATTTTATTGACAGTCATCAAAACCTTTAAAACAAGTGTTCAATGGTTATGCATCAGCTAAGTTTCCTTGACCTTCATCATTTTTTGTTATTATCTCTTTTCTAATTTAGCAAGTGCGTTGACTTCATTCTTTACGGTACGATGTACTTATTTTATGGTACAGGGGTGTGCACATAGCAAGAAGGGGGTGTGCACCTAGTGGCTCCCTTAAGTAAAAGGAAGCGACGTTCCTATTCATTCCAGATGGCACTAACAATGGTTGAATAAAACGACGGGAAAATCCGCTTAGCCGTATTTTTGGGGAGATGTTATTTGCACCCACCACCCACAGGATATTCGGACATCCTGTACCGTAAGACAGTACGATGTACCGTCCTGACCAGGTGTGTATTGTAAGAAGTCGTAATAAGCGTAATTAGAAAACACAAATGATTGGAGACGTAAAAAGAGTAATTACAATCACCAAAATGATTGGTTGCAAAGTTTTTAATAAAAGCAATCAGTGCCCAAGCGACCGCCCGGGAGGGTGGTCGTGTCAAACGCGGTGTGGCAAGCACGGTTGCCGCCTTCTCGAAGGTTAGTCCCCCCCTTGGGTCTCCAGGTTTGTGCCTTTTTCTTTTAATAAACCCCCACTTTTGGTGGCTCAATGGAAGGGCCCCCGCAAGGGAAGGTCGTAGGTTCGATTCTACACAAAGTTTATCTCTGTTATCTCTGTGTCGTGCGCAGTATATGACGTATGCTCAAAGCAACCCAAGCAAACTATTTCTATATTGGTTGATAATGACGGCCATGTTCGAGTCTTGGAATAACAACTTTTGTCAGGAGTTTTTGTTTTTATTCGTGGGCTTGGTTATTCGTGGCTCCATTGGATACTAGTGGAGTGAAAATGGAGTATTTGTTGGCGCTAGATAATACGATGTTTCGCTTCTTTCCGTTGTTACTTTGGATCCATTAGCTTCAATTTTCGCTTATCCGGATGATTATCGTGGAAACAAATGGATCATTGCAACTCTTTTCGTCCCGCTATCGACGAGATGATGTTGTAATTCTTCCTGAACGGATAAAAGAAGATACGAGCTGCAAGATGCAAACATTTTTCGTCGACTCGAATGGTTACCAATGAAATCTGAGATGTACTGAACAATCTCGTCTATGGATTAAATTGAAGTCGAGTAGGTGCCAAGTGGTATTCCTGCAGGACTGTAGCGAGTGATGGTAGAGGACGGTTTTGACCAACTTGCTCAAACATAGATGGAAGGCGTCGCGTACCTCGTGGTCCGGCGCCTTTTCTGTGTTGTTGTACAGTGTGGCTTTCCGCGCGCTTCGCCCAGCGCTCAGCCCGTCTCTCAGCAGTCGTTACTGGATCAAGTATTCGTGGTGGCCGAGGGATAGGTGCACAACCTCGGTCAATCCACCAGTGTGCGTGAACGTCATGGGGGGGGCGACCGTACTTGCGCAGTCGACTTAGCTTGTGTATGCAGGGCAGACCGGTTACCAGCGTAAAATTTCCGGTGCATTGCGTTTGGGTTATAAAGCAGGACTGGAGCACACACTGCTTTAGGGAGTATGAATGGATGATTCTTGCAACATGGCTAAAGAGAAGGCCTCGAAGGGATGCAGGAAGCTTGATCTCATCAATGGACACTGCCGTTATGTGAGCCTTAAGGGAGAGAGACCACCACAATTACATTCGTTTGTACACGGTAAGTAGATTGCCATTAGAGTCATTTAGCCACGCAATCAATTTGGCATGATAGCCCTCGACGCGTGATGTACTTTGTAATCCAAAATGAGTAACGTTGCTTGTCCAGCATCAAACGATCCGACGTTTCCATATATCCAACCATACATCGTCAATATATGATGCTTTTACTGGTGACATCTCATGAAAATGCTGCCGCTGCTGTTCATATTCCACTGTTGTTGTAGATCGTGTCAAAGCTATGACAGCATCACAAAATGGCCTATGTGCATTGGAGTCTTTCCACTTCGGATTTTTTGTTGTGTGTATGCATCGCCATCGATAACTTTGGGATAGCTGCGAGTTCTAGCATGACTCTCCACATTTTTAATGATATGCCAGAGATAGAGCAGATGCACCACTCGTGTCTTTTCACCATCTTCCTCTGCTTCCACAGCGTAACGAACATTGTATATGTCCCGACGCTGGATCGTCGTAGTGCTAAGATACGTGCAAGCTTCTGTCCTCCACCTATACTTGCGTCGTAATCAGTAATGATTGTTGCTTTCACGTCTTCACTCATATCAGCCTATCAATTCGCAGGGTGGGAGGCTGCATCAATAGACATTCCATGGTTGTGATTATTAGCCCGCTCGTTTGAATGGATCACCCACTCGTTGTTTCGATAAAGATCTACAAAGCAAGAGCTCCACAGCAAATTCGATGCGACCAAAACTTGAATTTGATTAATTGGATGACCATTAATCCATTCTTCCCCAAAGTGAATAACCTCGAGAATTGCGCTACGAACGCTATGTGTAAAGGTGATCCAATTTGCCGTAAAACCAGCTTCGTTCGCCTTAAATCTGCACATTTTATGACTTCGCCGCAAGACGACCTACAGTCACCATGGCAAACATCCGTCCTAGGCAAGTACTTGACAGTGGTGACAATTGACGAGGTGGAGATGAAATTCAGCGATCTAAAAATCGTTGACATGAAGGAGACCGAGGAGTATGTGGTGTAGTCGCTCTCAGAAAATCTTCCTGAGACGCGAACACCCACGGGGGTCCCAGACGACTGACTACCGGAGGGGGTACTCCGTCCATCCGAGTCATGATCCGATCCGGCTTGAGGCCGGCTGGATCGGTCGCTTCCATCCGCTTGATCGCGACTGCTCGAATGTTGCATGTTCAAAGCTCACCTTGTGTACCCGTCAGTACTGGGTGGTTAGCTCTCTTGATGGACCCTAGGCGAAAAGTGTAAACTCGTCCAATAGGGAGATGAAGTGTAGGACTAGGGGTAGCTCCTGGGCGGAAATAATCGTCACCGGGGAGCTCGTCTGGCAATACACTTGAACTTTGTATAGTGCCGGCTGGGCCGAGAATAATCAATCGGCCAGCTAAACCAATAAGACACTTGAAGTTTGTATAGTTCCGGCTGGACCGAGAATAATCGATCGTCCAGCTAAACCAATAACAATGGAGGGCGAATCCCAATGTGTATCTACAGAAGGCCAAATGTCACCACTTCCCAATACTTAATACCGTGTTCAAAACACGGGCGACTTGAGGTGAGTATACGAAGTCGCCGCGACTCCCAGTCAGGGGACTTCCGGTGGGTTAACTTAACCTTCCCCGGGCAAACCAATAACAGCAAGAGGGGACCTTGTTAGCCCTCTGCCGTGAACCAATAAAAGCGACTTGCGTCTAAGAAAGCGAAACGTATACTGATTTATCCTATGTCCAATACTCCCTTTGTGTAACCTACCTCAACAACACGTCTGACCAGTCATGTACCTTACCCCACGCAACCCGGCTAACTCCGACTCTGTGTACCGGTACGGCCGGTACACCAACCCCAAATGGTACCAACCCGGCCGGTACACCAACCCCAAATGGTACCAACCCGGCCGGTACACTGAACCCATATGGTACCAGTCCGAATGGTACATGGTACCCGACCGGCTCGGCCGGATAGCCACCCATCCGCGCCCCTCGGCCGCTGACGCTAGCAGTCCCTTGGCAGCCCTTCCTACGATCCCGGTGCATACTCTTTCCACTGGAACAATCCTCTTCTTCCGGGCTTCTTCCACTCCATCCTTACGAACAGTCCGCCATCTTGGCCGTCCGCCATCCGCGCCTCGGCCGTCCAACCTCCATAGTCCTTCCGTCTGCTCAGCTCGCTTATCCGACTATCCTCGCCCCTTGTCAGGTCTGCCGACGTGGTTTCTAGCCTGGCGCCACCTGGCCGCTGGTAGACCTCATCGGCGGCGACCATCCGGCGCCTACACCCTTGGCCCTCATTTCCACCAATCAGGATGCGCCCTTTGGAAAGTGCCTTACATTATTTTATAAGTCACTTCACCACAAGTACATGCAAGATTTGTACGGTCTGAAGACGCTAGATACTGCTGGTAGCCTCCACCTCCATGTGGTTGCTAACGTTCCGCACAATTTCTGGCTCTTTGACCACACCTCTTTGGAATGTAATTAGGTATCTAAAAATATCACTTGCATGGTAACGATGATTATGATTAGAAAGTGGGTTTCTCTTATAAAATATGATACGAGTTGTCACTTACCCAAAACTATTGGCAGGATAAGCATACTGGATAGAGATAATATTTAGAGAACCTGACCCTATACAGGGGGGTGTAAGTCATGTCAAGCGCGGTCCTCTAAGGGTCTCATTTCATTACAATTTTGAACCCCGACTTTATCCGACTTTGGATTTTTGTCCACGGTGGGACTCAAACCCGCAATCTCCCGGTCCCGGGGGCAGAGCCCTGACCACTGCATCAACCGAGGTCGGTAAGCATACTGGATAGAGCAAACGGGCTGCATTGCAGCCGATAATCACATGGACGTTGGCAGCAAAAGTCTCGCCATACATGAGCATTTGGCTTATACTGTCGCAAAACTAAGAAAAATACGCATCATTCCCAATCACAATATAATAAAAAGGAGAAACTAGGGGATACGCATACCTTTGATATTGGCTGTACGGAGGGGGGGGAGGGGGATGGCGCGGTTGACTGTATGCAACTTCTTCATAGATCCTCTTGCATGTATTTAGGTACGTTTTATAAATGTCATCGCACCGTGAGCCTTATCCTAGGTACGAGCTTGTCAGAATGTCGTGGCTTTATTCATTGAGGTACATTCTACCTGTATAACGGTACAGGGGGTTTCGAATATCCTGTAGGGGGATGGTGCGAATAACATCTCCCTTGTTTTGGTGCCCCATACAAAAAAACTATCCAATCACGCTCGCAACTTCTAAATGTACTGATTTATTGCTAACCTCAATTTCCTCACGCGGATAACCTCACGGAACACTGTTAAGACCCGACAAGAGCGCGACAGTCAGTGCATGTCGTTAGACCGACTTTATCTCACGGATCAACTCGGGTGGAAGCTAACCATTCTGCGCAGGGCTTCATCATTGGTGTAATGGGGTGCCATTACATAAGTGATATTTAAGTAGAAATATCACAGTTCAATTTCAGACTTAATGTCTGAAATGCGAAAATTGGATTATAAGTTGTTATAATCCATCCTGAGAACAGATTCTGATATAATTATCGAATCTAACGAGTAATCTAATGATAAAGATATCATTAGATCAGCTTTATACTACATGTTACTATGATTAGTCTAGGTCTAATTATACTAGTTAGCTCTTAACCATTCATAAATATATTCACTCTTAAACTTACCTTCTAGTACTCAAGTAGCCTTAGATATATATATTAATATATATATTTAAGTGTTAGACTAATTAATAAATTAATTAGTCTTTACTAAGTTTATCTAAGGTAAACTAAGGAGGACCAAATTTACATTTGGTCCTGCACAAATTGCACGCTTCCTCACTGCAATCTCACAGTGTAAGCCGCGTAACAGTAGCCCTGTTACATTTGGCGCCTAAGATCCAGGGTCCTGTGCGGAATATCAGCTTTGCTCCTGCGGCTAAATCGGATACAATTTTCGATAGATCTCAGGCTGAATCCAACCCCAGTCCTCGACTGCCATTGCAAGCACTTTTCGATTTCAGGTCCAAATGACCGGATGGCTGTATCCAACTTCAAAAGGCGCGAGCTGGGTATATGGTGTAGATTCGAAGGATATGGTACGTCAATCGATGTTGAAAAATGTATCAGATAAACTATCAAGCAATAAAGTGAGAAGAAGAGTACACAAGAAAGCGCTTTGCACCTGTTGTGAATGCGCTAAAGTTCGCGGAGAAGTCGCATATGCTTGAGAGGAAGAAAATATTGGAATAGGAGTGTCGGAAGGAGATAGTGAAAAAGTGGCTGGAGGAGCACAAGAAGATTGTGGCGTTAAAGGGAAAAATGGAAAGAATGCGCAAGCCAAGCGAGAACAAGTAATCCATCATACGAATAAAAGAATGAAATAGTGAGAAAAGAGACGAGTACATAAATGTCAACCCGACGGAGATGCTACCACCGAGATCTCGCAAATTGAAGTTGACTTAGTTACTTTATCAGTGTTGGGGCCAGTGAAAAAAATGCGTGACGAGTCGCTGTATGACGCTCTTAATTGGCTTCACCACTACCTCCAAGACGCAATATTAAGAATTTGATATAGCGCTACCAGCTACTAGATGAGACAAAAGCAATACATTTTTAAGTCAAATAATGGTTGTAATACTTTTTAAAGTGATGGTCACTATTATTTACTGAATTTTTAGTATACAATTTTACTTCCGGTACTCATCATGACCTTGAGGCACCGTCCTTGTATAAAGCAATAAGTCCTTGAAGCGTTGAATGCTGCACCGAATTCCATGCTATATATTTTGCTTAGATAGAGCGCGTTTGTCAACTTAGTCTAGAACAATCGATAAACGTACAGTGTTTCAGGGAATATATGGTTCCTACTCGATTCTAAAACCAGTTGCTTCTATTTAGATGACGAAGATACGCGATTCTTATGCTACTGTACGTGGTAAATCGATGCTGTACAAGATAAACACATATTGCACGAGTCGATTTTCAATTTCAGAAAGAAAAAAAACGAAAATAAGTACGCACCTGTTACGGCATGTATGTGCTCGTGGGTAAAAGCATCCACAAGCCGGCGCAGAACCCGAAGCGTGAGTTTCCACCGCCAACCTAGGGGGGCGCATCACGCGCGAGACAGTGGACAGAACTCCCAGCCTAACATAGGCCACGAATGAGCCCGCGCTCCTCGGAACACGGACAAATTGTATATTAAAATCCAGTTAATAAATGGTGACCCTCACTCTAAAATGTATTGAATTCATTATTGAACTTAAAATATGTATTGCTTTTGTTTCATCATTTATGAGCCGGAGCCCAAACAGGTCCTTGTATGTAAGCGCGTCGAACGTTGTCGAAATCACGATTATTAACACATACCTCGTCGTTCTGTCTACTTTCTGTACAACATATCCAAACAGTAGCTAAATCGGGTTAGATGCGGCCGAGAAATCTCAATTTTCCTTTTGTTTCAGGAATTATGAGCCGCAGTTTATGAAGGTATCAAAATGTATGTAGACATCAATTTTTGCAGTTTATAGTACCACTTTGTGCAGCAACACATGAAACAAATTCCCGAATAACGGTTTAAGGCATTATAATGGAAGAACAAGCAACGATATGCTGCATATTATGGCTATTGTTTTTGGAGCTCCGTGCATTGGGTCTAAGAGTTTGACTGCATTTTGTAGCAATTCAAGTTTACCTAGCGCGCAAGGGCATATTTAGACACTAAATATTTTGCAGAGGACGTTTCAATGTATTGAAGGATATTCACTTACAGTGGAACTTAAATTTTTCTCTTGAACATGGATCAGAGTATAACATTCTCACGACATCAGCAGAGTTTTGCCCAAAGATCATATGTATGTTGTCCACGTAATTTGGTTCGAAGGGGTATGAAGTTTTCACAATCTAACCATGTGAGAGCTGGATCCACACTTTATATTCGTGGGCCGTGATCTCGCCCTGCTGAACGCTCGCAAAATTGTTTATCGATCAGTGCCTGTGCTGCTTTGTCTCTGGCATATCATTAAAGATGTGGAGAGTCATGCTAGAGCTCGCAGCTATCCCAAAGTTATCGATGGCGATGCATACACACAACAAAAAATCCGAAGTGGAAAGACTCCAATGAACATAGGCCATTTTGTGATGCTGTCATAGCTTTGACACGATCTACAACAACAGTGGAATACGAACAGCAGCGGCAACATTTTCATGAGATGTCACCAGTAAAAGCATCATATATTGACGATGTATGGTTGGATATATGGAAACGTCGGATCGTTTGATGCTGGACAAGCAACGTTACTCATTTTGGATTACAAAGTACATCACGCGTCGAGGGCTATCATGCCAAATTGATTGCGTGGCTAAATGACTCTAATGGCAATCTACTTACCGTGTACAAACGAATGTAATTGTGGTGGTCTCTCTCCCTTAAGGCTCACATAACGGCAGTGTCCATTGATGAGATCAAGCTTCCTGCATCCCTTCGAGGCCTTCTCTTTAGCCATGTTGCAAGAATCATCCATTCATACTCCCTAAAGCAGTGTGTGCTCCAGTCCTGCTTTATAACCCAAACGCAATGCACCGGAAATTTTACGCTGGTAACCGGTCTGCCCTGCATACACAAGCTAAGTCGACTGCGCAAGTACGGTCGCCCCCCCCATGACGTTCACGCACACTGGTGGATTGACCGAGGTTGTGCACCTATCCCTCGGCCACCACGAATACTTGATCCAGTAACGACTGCTGAGAGACGGGCTGAGCGCTGGGCGAAGCGCGCGGAAAGCCACACTGTACAACAACACAGAAAAGGCGCCGGACCACGAGGTACGCGACGCCTTCCATCTATGTTTGAGCAAGTTGGTCAAAACCGTCCTCTACCATCACTCGCTACAGTCCTGCAGGAATACCACTTGGCACCTACTCGACTTCAATTTAATCCATAGACGAGATTGTTCAGTACATCTCAGATTTCATTGGTAACCATTCGAGTCGACGAAAAATGTTTGCATCTTGCAGCTCGTATCTTCTTTTATCCGTTCAGGAAGAATTACAACATCATCTCGTCGATAGCGGGACGAAAAGAGTTGCAATGATCCATTTGTTTCCACGATAATCATCCGGATAAGCGAAAATTGAAGCTAATGGATCCAAAGTAACAACGGAAAGAAGCGAAACATCGTATTATCTAGCGCCAACAAATACTCCATTTTCACTCCACTAGTATCCAATGGAGCCACGAATAACCAAGCCCACGAATAAAAACAAAAACTCCTGACAAAAGTTGTTATTCCAAGACTCGAACATGGCCGTCATTATCAACCAATATAGAAATAGTTTGCTTGGGTTGCTTTGAGCATACGTCATATACTGCGCACGACACAGAGATAACAGAGATAAACTTTGTGTAGAATCGAACCTACGACCTTCCCTTGCGGGGGCCCTTCCATTGAGCCACCAAAAGTGGGGGTTTATTAAAAGAAAAAGGTACAAACCTGGAGACCCAAGGGGGAATTAACCTTCGAGAAGGCGACAACCGTGGTTGCCACACCGCGTTCGACACGACCCCCTCAATACACCCTCCTGGGTGGTCGCTTGGGCACTGATTGCTTTTATCAAAATCTTTGCAACCAATCATTTTGGTGATTGTAATTACTCTTTTTACGTCTCCAATCATTTGTGTTTTGTAATTACACTTATTACGACTTCTACACCTGGTCAGGACGGTACATCGTACTGTCTTACGGTACTGGATGTCCGAAAATCCGGTGGGGGGTGGGTGCAAATAACAAATCCCCAAAAAAACGGCTGGGCGGATTTTCCCGTCGTGCCATCTGGAATGAATAGGAACGTCGCTACCTTTTAATTAAGGGAGCCACTAGGTGCACACCCCTGTACCATAAAATAAGTACATCGTACCGTAAAGAATGAAGTCAACGCACCTGCTAAATTAGAAAGAGATAATAACATGAAGGCCAAGGACACTTAGCTGATGCATGACCATTAAACACTTGTTTTAAAGGTCTTTGATGACTGTCGATAAAATTGTACCAATATTACGACTAGCCCGTGTATTACTAATTGCGTGCTGGTCAGAATCAGACTCGGCGTTACAGAATTATTATTCCGTGGCAGCCTATCATCTATTCTGTCCGTATTCGGAACACTCCTTTTTCTATTCCAATTAAGATACCCAGATCGCCCGGATGCAATTGTTCAAGCTATAGGTCATCCGAGTTAACATTAAAAAGTTTTATAGCAAGACCATCCTGCAACATATTATCAACAAACTACATAACGAGCATAAAATAGTTAATTCTTCCAATTATATGTTCCTCTTGATTTAAAACCAGATGCAGTTGAACAACATCTAAGCTTGTAGTTCATTACAAAAGAGGGTCAAACAATTTATAGATATAATCGAAGCATTAAAGCATATCGACTTCATAAAAAGCAGATTTAAAGGAAAGAGCATAATCTTTTGCCTATTATTGTTCCTTAATGATAGTCCTCGCAGGTTTTAGCTTTTTCATTTTTGGTGAATACACCCCTTAAGTCTATCGTTTGAGCGCCTGATAAGCACCAAAAAATTAACCTGATGCAGGTCAACGAAAAGAGGATATTGTTAGCTTTCGTTGGTCTCTAAGAATGACGGTCCTGTTGTTTTACGGAGCGTTGTACCACTTTATGGTACAGGAAGTGTGCTCGTACATCAAAAAGGTGGCTCCCTAAATTAGTGGTGTCAATCATACCATGGAACAATGTACCATAGACAAGGTACAAGAGGTGTGGTGATCGGAGCCCACGGCAGATGGATAACTAACATAACATACTCGAACGGCATCGCCAAACTCGGAATAAGAAAAAACAGGGTGGCCACACTTTTGGCCTGGAGTGCAGTATTTGCAAGTGTTGCCTATTGGCTAATTTTGGTCATCTCAAGCTACAAAGTTTGTGATGTACGCAACATACAACGGCACGCTGGTGCTAGGATCAACTGGATCGAACCGAAACGCATCACACGTCTCTTTATCCGGCACCAACACAATATATCTGCAGTCATTCGAAAGAAAACCTGCGTACATGTGGAGTGCGTCCAAATTGATTGTGTGGCGCTCTGACTTCGTGATTTGAATCAATCCAACCACGTTCTGCTGCCCACACATGTTCAGCTTGGCGACACTATCGATGGCCACCAAAGAACGACTGGTGGGATACCAATACTCTTCACTCGAACTCGCCAGTTGCTTCATTATTGCATCGCATTCCGCTTCATTCGTACCATCGTTTCGGTACGACTTGGCTTCAAACTCCAGTACAAAATAGGTATGTTGGCTCGCTTTTTCTCGGTCGTACGCCCTCACTTGCATCTCGATCTTCTTTCCATCCCTTGCCATTATATGCACGTAATTCTCAAATGCAATATCCATCAACCCATTGTCTCCAAGCATGCGACCATTGGACCACAACTCCTTGTAGTAGGAAGCCTTCACAATCTTGCTAAGTTGCCTCAACGCATACTCGGACGTGATCAGACAACACCACGACATAATATCCAAATACTTGTCTAAACCGCTCTGGTCGTTCGCTCGAGTTCCCACCATCCGTATGCGATCAAGTTGTAACGGAGATCCAACAGCATACTGGGTTTTCAAAAGTTCTGCAGCACACAAATCGACGGATTTGATAGCAGAGTCAATCGATTCCGTGACATCGACCTTTTCCGACAAAAAGTCGCGTAAATTGCCACCCGAGTAAAAGTAACTCTCCTTGATCCTGAGATTGTTCCATTGAAGATGCGCGCCAATCGTGTTCAAATCCAAACTGGACCAAAATGGCACGAGACATGGACTGAGTCCAACCAACTCCTTGTCCTTTATGTCGTACTGGAGGGACGTGTCAAGCAAACGGAACCGTGCTAGCTCATTGAAGTTGTTTTTAATGTCACTTTTCTGGAATCCATCCAGACACAATTCAGTGCCTACAAGTAGCTGGAGATCAAGATCTTTAATCCACGCGGGGTCCATTCGCCAGCAGTTCTTCATCTCTGGTTCCAGATAGAGCATGGAGTATCCTACCTCTGATGCCTGCTTCCTTCGGAACAACACGACACGCTTCTTCTGACGCAAGGCCATGTAGAAAGCAAACAGCACAACCAGCATACTCTTGCCCACACCAGGCGAGCCCACAAACACTATTCTACGTTTCTTTCTCATACAGTATTTGATCCTTATCATATCAAGCGTTTCCCTTCGAACGTAGAAACACTTAGGGAAATCGGATTCGACGTGGCAAATGTTGAGAGAGATGCCACCAACTTGCCACGCATCGATATCCAAATTCTTCTCAATATTCACGTATTGAACGGCAGTCGCTGTCTTGGGCTTTTTCTGTGGAGGTGTTTCCACTTCTGTCGAAACGAGCACATTCACCGGCCCCTTTCCAGCTTTGACGTCGTCTCTGTCGACTTCATGGAGAACATCTTTCTCCGATAGACCAACGCGGGCGAGTGTCTCTCCCGGAAACCCCAAATGCGTCAGACCGTTAGTGTCATTCACGAGTTTGACTTCTTTTTCCGACAACCATGCATCGCCCCTTTTAGCGAGGTAAAGCTGTAGATTGTTAGCATCGATTGCCTTCAGATAGATCTTCTTCTCCTTCTCAATGGCATTTTTCAATTCACCCACAGAATCGTTCTCTTCGATAGGCACGAGAATGCGTCTTCAGCCGTCCCCACAACAGAGCAGCAGAGTTTTACCATGTTCTGTGGAATTGCCAAATGACTAGACCACTTAATCAGAGATAAACCAACAACTTCAAATGTCGATATAAACACTTATAGGGTAAAACGTTTTTGACTGACCATGTGATAGATAGATTTTGATCAAAAACTGAGCAACCAATGTTTGGAGAATATAAAGCTTTCAGAAACGAAAAATTAATTTTCACATTTACATCTATAAAATTTGTGACTGTGTTGGGTATGTGGAACGGGTATCGCATTAAGAATTCCATCCCTTTTTGTACCCCATAGATGGTATACTGTACTGTGCCAGTCAAGAGTTCAGCACCATAGATAACGACGCAGTGCCAATACCAGATAATCTGTAGGTGCAAGATCTGGAGGGCGAAGACTCCAGAGGGAGATGTTATTCGCATCCCCCTCTTGGATATTCGCACCCTCTGTACCATCAATCAGGTACAACGTACCGGGGTGTCAGATGGATAGACTCTGGCAATCACAATTCAACTGACACCTCTTCTAGTAACAACAAGAGCAGATCTACCGTACCAAAGCACCAAGTCCCACGAATCCTTATCAATATATGGGTGTGAACTGGATGGAACTTGATACCCCCGACGCCGTTCGATCAGACATGTAAAGAATCGCGGCTACATTTACGTCGAAAGTGACCGGCACAAAGATCCGTTCAAATAATCTTCGCTAGGTTACCGTTCTTTTGCATTCCGTCGAATCTCATCAACTCATGCCTTGGATGGGCGTTCTCGCGCCAGGTTATTGGTATGCTGTTTCTTTTGTTAAGAGAATGAGTCGCCGGTCTCAGTCTACATGTTGGGAATGATGAATTCCAT
>MIQA02000458.1:0-48907 GCA_001887855.2 Sclerospora graminicola | reverse complement strand
GTGTTAAAAAGTGAAGTTTTACGGTATATCGGTATTGTTAATTATTATGTTAGTTACATAATGGTTACTATTACGGTACTACTTTGGAGCACCTTTTTGAGAGATTTACGGTACTTTGCTATTTTTAAGTAAAGTTGGGTGAAAAGTATTCGGACCATAACCGACTTTATTTCGAGGTAACATTAGTGTAGGTTTTAAAACTGCTTGCACATTGTCTCGTGAAGTCTCGACACTTCGCATGCATATTGATTAGGTAGATACTTAATCACTTCTTAATACACTTTTTATTAACTAAGTCCCTGTGTTCAATCTACGCGACAACGTCTAACTTGGCAGCTACGTCGACTGTTATACCTTGACAAAGTAAGGTATAAGTTTCAACAAACAAGTGCAAGTATATTCAACATTATCGACTACGACTTGACTTAAGCTTAAGTTCCTACTGCAACATGGAAAAGGATACTTTTGAACAGGTTATGAGCCCAAAAGGTCACAATGTCGTCGACAGTGACAGTCGTGAGGAGAAAAAGGACACAGGTATGGGTGCCGAAGGAGCCGAAATACTGAAGCTGGTTCGAGGACTAGCTGAACGGATGGAAAAATTGGAGAACTCAAGGATCAACGCGGACGAATATGGTTTCAACAACTCAATGAGGCTTGGTACTCGGATGCGAATGGCATCCTTCGACAGTACGCCCGAAAAGAAACCATACCCAACCGAGCACTGGAAAGAACCAGATGCGAAAAATGTTGGACCTACTCCACCACCGGCAGATTTCCGGTTCCCAGCGCAACCGGTGTATGGAAACCATGGGGGTCAAGTACCACAAGGTGCACCAATGCAGCAAGGCATTCCGATACCGCCTCAAGCAGCTTTTCGACAACCGCCACAACAGATGTACCGGACACCAACAGCAAAAGACTGCAAACTTTCGATTCGAGTTTTTGACGGAAAGGAGGTCTACCGGGGGCTCGGTGCTGGTTTCAAACAATGGGGAACAAGATTCATTCGACAAATATCGATCGCTGAATCCGCGTGCGGATACCTATGGAGCGAAGACATTAAGGTCGACCTCCTCGGACACTACCTAAGCGGTACAGCTGAAAGGTATTATCAACGTCAAGTGGATTCATGGTGGAACGAGTCACCAACGCTCGTTCACGTTATGAACAAGATGCTAAGCGCGTTTAATACGACCATAACGCCTGCTCAATCGATGAAGTTGTTCACAAGCAGGAAAAATCCGAAACGCAGCTGGAACGAGCACTACCTATATATGGTAGCCGTATCCGAGGCAGTAGGAGGGAGTGAACCTCTTGTCCTGGAAAACATCGTACACTACGCTTCAAGTGAACTCAAGACAATATTAATGTCGAAGTTCGATCACACGAGAACAGATTTTCTCAGGCAGGCGGAACAGCTTTGCCAATTTGCGGCAGCTATCGAAAATGATGCTAGAGGATCTACAAGATTCGGTAACGACACCATCAATTACGTGGAAGACAAGCCCAAGGAAAAGAAGTGTGCAAACTGCGGAAGACCAGGACATGCGACTACAAAATGTAAAAGGACATCAAGGAAGCAAACAAACGCGCCTCAATCCAGCAACAAAATCGACTTTACGCTGGCAATAACAAGAAACTCAATGGTATCAAATAGCAATAACTGGATACTTGACAGTGGTGCGAGCATGCACCTTGTCAACAACGAGACCTATCTACGAGATGTAGAAAGAGTGAACGGCACGTGTTTTCAAGCAGATGGGCAAACTCTAAAGGTATCGAAGAAAGGATGGGTCCAAATACAAGTCACGTCAAACGAAACCATACATACCTTGAAGATCATGGAAGTATATTATGTGGAAAACCTTTCAAGAAACATCTTGTCGTACGGACTTTTGGAAGAAAAGGGATGCGAAATGGTGTACGTCAGTGGTCGGCGCGTGATGAGGCACCGTGACAGCAAACGTCATATCTTCGACATAAAAAAGGAGAACAAGGTACTTGCAGTTGAAGTTATAGTTGACGTCCCAGTAAAATCCGATCGGGACTCGATCATGGCGATCTTACAAGAAAGCGACAAGGAAACTGAGGGTGATACCGGGGTACAAAAAGGTTCCCTCATGCACTTCCATGCGCGGTTGGGTCACCTAAATTACGATGCCGTGGAAAAGTTAGCAAAAGACCCCAAAAGTGGGATTATGTTAACGGATACCCGAAGACTCAACTGTTTGACATGCGCGCAAGGAAAACAAACAAAGAACCCAAGGTCCAAGAAAGACAGTGGCGATAATGCGCCAACCGATCGTATCGGGGGTGTGATTTGCTCCGATCTCAAGGGGCCTATAACTCCGAGAGATAGATTCGGAAACAGATACATGATAAATTTCGTGGATTTCAAGTCAAATTACGTTCGTGTATTCCTCGCGAAGAGTAAAGACATTGCTGCCAAGAAGTTCGAACATTTCCTGGCGTTTTTCGAAAGGCAGTTTGATTGCAAGGTGCATATTCTACGCACCGATGGAGGTGCCGAGTATAAAAACCTTGACGGTTTCTGCAAGAGCACCGGTGTATCGCGACAAGTTAGCGAAGCAGGGAATCAATCAAGCAATGGAAAAGCTGAGCGCATGCATCGAACCATTATGAACATGGCTCGGTGCATGATATTCTCGTGTGGTTTAAGCCTGGCATTTTGGGGAGATGCCGTACAATACGCGGCCTACATTATAAATCGAAGTCCCACAAGCGCGAACGCTAGACACATGTCGCCCATCGAATTTCTAAGCGGACAAAAGCCGAAGCTTGGAAGTATTGTAGCATTTGGATCTCCATGCACGGTTTATAGAAATCCGGGGAAGAACTCGCTCGCACATAGAGCCCAGATTGGTCTTATCGTTGGGAAAAGCGAGGAAACCAAAGGTTTCAAGGTATATCTGAAACAAGACAAGAAAGTTGTGGTCACCCAGCACATCAAGAACATCGAGACACTGGACGAAGAACAGAACAAACAAATCCAAGTCGAATTAAGCGAAGACCAAGAGTTAGAAGGAGCCCAAGACCAAGAGCTACCGAAGGATAAACCGAAGAAACATCGAAAGAAAAAATCATGGCAACGTGAACGGCATGGAACCAGAGGCTACGTAAAGCAAACCACATCGGAATCGAAGACAGACGAAGAAAACATGACCGATGAAGACACAGTTCCAGGCCTAGGAATGGTAAATTTCGTCGGCGAAGTAGACCCGAAAAACTACGCTCAAGCAATGAAGAGTGTTAACAAAATAAAGTGGATTGCGGCAATGAAAGAAGAAATAACGGCCCTCGAAGACAACAAGGTATGGAAGATCATCGAAAAGCCAAAGGACTGCACGCCACTACACACTAAGTGGGTTTTCAAGACTAAGACTGACCAAAATGGTGATATCGAGCGTTACAAGGCAAGATTAGTGGCATGCGGAAACGAACAGCGTTTCGGCATTGACTACACATTGACTTTCGCCGCCGTCATTGAAATGGGAACGGTGAAATTAATTCTCGGTTTGGCGTGCAAGTGGAAAGTTCCCGCGAAGCACGGGGACATACCTAACGCGTACGTGAAAGCTTACGAGGACGAACATGATATATACCTACATATTCCGAAAGGTATGGAGTTCAACGAGGGCATTTCAAGTCAACCAACCTCCTCAGAACAAGTTTTGAAACTGGAAAAAACATTGTATGGACTCAAGCAAGCAGGGAGACTTTGGAATCGATTACTACATGCAAAACTGGTTGAGCTAAAGTTTTCACAGTGCATGACGGATATGTGTCTTTACGTACGATCAACGGATGATGATACGGTGATCGTGGGAGTGTATGTCGATGACCTATTGGTAACTGGAACTAAAAGAAGCTTGGTGGACGATTTTTTCGAAGATATGAAAGTCTTGGACATCAAAAATCTGGGTAAAGTCTCAAAGTTTTTGGGAATGCGGGTATCTTACGATGAAAACTCAGGATACACACTAGATCAAGAGGTGATGATTGACGGGATACTCAAGGATTTCGATTTGGAAGACGCCAATCCAGTGAAGGTACCCATAAACCAAGAATACGAAGATTTGAACCTCGGAGAAAGCGAAGTCTTACCAAAAGACGGAAAAGTTTCAATTAAATCTTTTCAATCGCTGGTTGGAAGCTTGTTATGGATCTGTCGGTGCACAAGACCCGACATATCTTTTGCAGTACACAAGGCGACTAGAAGAACTCATGCGCCAAAGCAAGTGGATTGGAATTTGGCTAAACGAATCGCAAAATATCTCAAGGGGTCAAAACATATGAAATTACATATGGGAACCTCAAAAAATGCAAACTCAAGCACAACCATAAAGGCCTACAGCGATTCTGATTACGCTGGATCGAAGAATGATCGGAAATCAACTACCGGAGGTGTCGTGCTAATGGACGGGATGGTTCTAAACTGGATTTGCAAGAAACAAGGTGGTGTTTCGCTGTCTACAATGGAAGCGGAATTCTATGCGGCTTCAAAAATTGAAGTGGAAATGTTGGGCTTCCGTGAATTAATTCAAGAAGTTGGATTAAAAGTCGAGCGTCCTATGGTGTTACTTATGGATAACCAAGCTGCAATCAAGATGATAAGCAGCATGGAAGGAAGCTCAAAAATGAAACATGTTGATATACGATTGAAGTATATTGTTTCGAAATTAAAGGACGGTGAAATCGAAGCTAACTATGTTCCTACGCAAGATATGATGGCAGATTTGCTTACTAAAGCACTACCATATCCAAGACTAAACGAGTTACGCTCTGAAATTGGTTTGAAGTGATGGCCGATTTCATTTCAAGAAGGAGTGTTAAAAAGTGAAGTTTTACGGTATATCGGTATTGTTAATTATTATGTTAGTTACATAATGGTTACTATTACGGTTCTACTTTGGACCACTTTTTTGAGAGCTTCACGGTACTTTGCTATATTTAGGTAAAGTTGGGTAAAATGTATTCGGGCCATAACCGACTTTATTTCGAGGTAACTATAGTGTAGGTTTTAAAACTGCTTGCACATTGTCTCGTGAGTCTCGACACTTCGCATGCATATTGATTAGGTAGATACTTAATCACTTCTTAATACACTTTTTATTAACTAAGTCCCTGTGTTCAATCTACGCGACAACGTCTAACTTGGCATCTACGTCGACTGTTATACCTTGACAAAGTAAGGTATAAGTTTCCACAAACAAGTGCAAGTATATTCAACATTGTCGACTACGACTTGACTTAAGCTTAAGTTCCTACTGCAACATGGAAAAGGATACTTTTGAACAGGTCGACCCTATCATGGCTCCTGACGGCGAATGGAATTGACGGCCGGCTGGAAAGATGGGCGGCTCTGCTGTCTCAGTGGTCCCTCGAAGTGATTAAGTGTACTAAAGGGGAAGAGGAAATACTGGGCTGACTGGCTGCCAGCATTACCCCTAGGGCAGAAGTGGAAGAAGCACTGATAGCGATCGCGCCTCGGAAGCAGCCTCGACAAACTATCGTATTACCGCCGCCAACAGTGGGACCCACGGTGGAACTAATGGTTTTGAGTTTTGACGGGTCGGCGAGTGTAAAGAAGGGGGTCGGGGCCTATAGTGCCACTGTGTGGAAGTTGCCCGAATGGAAAGTGGTCGCGGCCGCCTCGGATTTCACGCCTGGCATCACGGTGAACGAAGCGGAGTATAGAGGACTGTTGCTTTGCCTAGATCTGTTGGCTGGCCGGACACAGGGGCGGATCATCATATGTGGTGATTCCAACCTGGTGATCCGGCAAATCACAGAGAGATAGATTGCAAGGAGCCCCGGCTGAGATTGTTAAATGATCGGGTTATGTCCGCCTTGCGGAGATGGCCGGAGCACGAATTGCTACACGCCAAACGAGACTGGAATAAGAGCGCAGATCACTTGGCTACGCTGGCCATGCGCGACAACGTGGGGGTAACGGTATCCGATCCAGCTCTGTTATCAGATTTGACGGAGATCAACCGGCTGCCCGAGATTATCCATCCGGCCAACACGGAGGAGATAATCCGGGTGAGCGCTGTCACCCGATCGCAGAAGCGCCGTTCTTCAGCCGCTGGCTCACTATCCCCAGAAACAATGAACGAAGGGATAGTTCAACAGTTGCGAGCAGAGCGGATTCTCCAAGCGCAGGACGAGGAAGAGTGGATAGTAGATCTCAAGGCATACCTTAACGGAGACGTGGATAAACTGACAGCCGAACAAGCTAAAGAATGCTTCAAGCTGGCCCCGGATTATGAAGTGGACGAAAACGGGCTACTATTTTTCTACCGAGACGCCGACCAGCCGGAGATCGAGAGAGATAGATCCGCTCGGCTAGTCGTACCCACTACTCTGCAGCCGGATATCCTCCATCATTATCATGTGAGCTTGGAAGGGGGACATCAGGGCATCGGCCGGACATATCACAAGATTAAGGCACATTTCCACTGGCGGGGGCTTTACCGTAGCGTTCAGGCCTATGTGGGAAGTTGTCCGGATTGTGAAACAGGGAAGGGCCGGCCGACCATTAGAGGGCGATCGCCTGGGAATATACAGGCCACCTATCCTTTTCAAGTCATTGCGATGGATCATATCCCGTCCTTACCCAAATCTCGAAATGGGTACACAGAGCTGCTGATCTGGACGGATTTGTTTACTGGGCTGGTCATAGCAAAGGCCAGCTCCACCCGTACCGCCTAACAGGTTGCACAAAGCTACGAGGAATGTGTGTTTAGGCGTTTCGGGGCGAGCGAGGTCATCCGGCACGATAGGGAGCCCGGATTTATGGCAGACGTATTCCGAGCTTTCAACAAGATCTTAGGACAGAAACAGAGCGCCACTATGGCTTACCGCCCGCAGGCGAATGGAAAGGCCGAAAGGATGGTTCAGACTCTAACCAGAGCCCTCAAGATGTATGTGGTAGAGGCGGATCAGTGCGACTGGGACGAATATGCCGAGAGATTGGTTTTCGCTCTCAATTCGTCGTACGATCGGGTAAGGGGCGACACCCCTTTTTATTTGGCTTACGGATGGGATCCCCGATCAACTTTAGAAGCCGCCATACCAATAGGGTGCACCAGAAGCCGGGACAGAGACGCCCGTCGCTGGAGGATGGGAGTGCAACGCCACTATTCACTGGCGAGGGAACAAGTGAACGAACGCCTCCGACAAGCAATCAAGGACCGCGCCGATCAAAACAACGACCGCGCCAGGGAACACGGCATCGAGCCCGGCTCCCGGGTGTGGCTGTATCTGGATCGGGTCAAGGAGGGCTATGCACGGAAGTTGGCGCATATGTGGCATGGCCCCTTCCGAGTAGCAGAACTGGTCGGGGATCATGCAGTTAAGCTGGTCACGGCCGGCACGGAATATAGCGTTTTCCCGATAGTGCATGTTTCCAAGTTGAAGTTGGTTAAGCATTTCCCGGACCGCCCGAATACACGCCTTACGGTGGAAAGCGACCGGCTGGATTTCGATGAAGCTTTACTGCCGGAGGATAGCTGGGACAAGCCGTTAGACCCGGATGAGTACGAAGTAGAGGGAATTTTGGACGTTCGAAATGGACGGAAAACCCGGTTCGGGCGGATCCACAGAGAGTTTCTCGTGCAGTGGAAAAATTGCGAGGAGCAGTCGTGGGTGGACGAACTGGATTTAAATTGTGGAGCTTTAATGAGAGAGTTCGATCGCCGGCGGGCGAGCCGAAACCGCTTCGGGGTCATGCAGACCCACGAAGAAGGTGAGGCAGAGAATTAGTCCGTCCGGCTCCTGGGCAGCAGGCACGGCCGGATCAACTGACACCATTCAGCCGAGCAATCGGCGGATGGAAACTAGTCTGGTCAGATATGGGCCGGCCGGTTTTTCGGAGTTATCTTCGAATCAGTATGGTGCCGGATGGATCGGTTTTTCGGAGTTATCTTCGAATCAGTATGGTGCCGGATGGGAGATGTTGGATGAGAAAGATGAACAAGTGGTTACTACGTGGAAAATGGAAAGAAAATGTATTATCGAGGTCGATAGCCATTAATGAATGGAGAAGATAAGAGTATGCAAGGCTAGCCTCATGGGTCCTCCCTGGCGAAGCTCAGCAGAACTTGTTCCGGAGTCGGGGCACGCGGAGGCCAGGGTGACGATCGGGGTCCTGCCGGAACTGGTTGCGCCACGGATCTTGTTGATCGAGCGCATCGAGCGAAGCTTGGAGAGTGGTAACCTGACGCCGACCCAATCCTGGATACCAAGTCCCGCCTTCGGCCGAGTTCCCGCTTTTCTCCACCCGGCGGTTGGCCAGATGTAGCATGATAGGGTGGAGAAAAATATCTAAGTCGCAGTGGCCGTGCTGGATTCCGTCAACCACGAAGTTGCAGAGCTTAGTCCAGCTCTCAGTCGCGCGGTTTCGACGGTTCTTGCGGTCGGCCCGGTATTTGGCTAGCTCGGGGGACTCACGCCCGGCGGCAATGGAAATGAAGAGGTGATGGGTTGACTCCCAGATGGCTTGCCCATGCCGAGAGAGGTACCCCTTGCAGACTTCCCGAAAGTCCGCGAACCAGCCGACATGGGGCAGACCGATGTCCGGCATCTCTGTCGCCAGTACGGCCCAGGGTTACCGGGACAAGATTGCGTTCAGCGGCTCGATCGCCACTAGCTTGGCATCCCAGTCCTCGGCCTTGGGTATAGCGGGAGCCGGCGGGAATATCCACAACGGCGGGCGAGTCAACGCCCGGGTGACAAGGGCACCAGTGAGGTCTTGGATACACAAGCTTTCCAACTGCGCCTTTGACCAGGGAATAGCCGCAGCCAGTTCGAGGGCCGTCATAACCTTCCGGCGGGGATCCACAACGGAGGGACGGTTGGCCTTTACCGGTCCACACTGGATATTGGGAATGTATTCATGGTACCAGCCGGTATACGGCTCGACCTGTCTCATGGAACCCTGACTCTGCCGGATGAGGTGCAAATACAGTTATCCGGCCGACGTTCTTTATATGGTACTCACATGCGGATGCTCAAAATGTGTCAGTACGAAAACATCGAGGCAGCCCGATCAGTCGACGTGATGATTCGGCCGAGCGATCGGCAACAGAAATTGTGGCTAACCCGTGGTGAACGATGGGTACCAACGTAAAGGGTGTCGGCAGATCAAGTTACATCAGGATTACAAACATATCTGATCAGCCGCTAATCGTTCACGAAGACATGATCCTAGGGATGTGGTTACCCGAAGGGAAATTACCTCGACAGATTGGGTATGTATCAGTGGGATCACGAAGATATATTGAATGGCAAAATCTGGCTTATCAAGCCACCACAGACTGATCAGTGACGAAGACTTAGCAGACGAAGATACCTCACCATTGGTTAAGAAGCCGGAATATGCTATTCCGACTAAGCTGTTGATCAGGAGACCGTCGGTCGAAGTGACGGGGGAAAGACGGGTCAAAAACGGTCCACATGTTTTGAGTATTATTAGACCCGGCTCACCGAAAACAGCAGGTCCAGAGATCGAAAATGATGGTGATGAGTTCAGAAACGCTCCTGAGGAGAAAAAGGAGGATGAACCTGCCGAAGTCGTTAAGGACGAAGGTGAACCCGAAGTAGATCACCAGTCGGATGACTCACAAGGGGTGGCCCAAGATAATGCCGAACCGGAGGAAGTAGATCCAGTTGGCGAGCAAGTGTGTATACATGAAGGTGGTGATCAGTACATTGAATGTATCGAATAGTAGACCAGAAAACCGGCCAGAGTGATTTTAACGCGTGATTGTCCCTCCGTCATATACGAACTTTCGCCGATCCCAACACATTCTTGCCTCTGGGTACTGTCTATAGGACATCACACCTTACGAGCAAAGGCGGAGTCGATGATCGAGACTTCTGCATCAGAGTCAAATAGAATAGTGGCTTTTTCGTGTTAATCTTTCCATTAGCTTTTGCTTGTTTAAACCACTTGTCGGGGATGTAGTATCCTCGGGACTCGCCGGGCAGTAGATCCAACTCCATGATCACGTCCGAACGGGAATATTCATCCACCCTGAGACTGTGAATCGGACATCGATCGACGCAATTTGAATTAGAACATGTATTGTCGGTTATCTTCTTTTCCTCAAACTTATTTCCGCTACCGACATATGCATAGATGCAGAACGTAGATCGCTCGGCTCGAACCAGCTTCCAACGTGGCGAGCGATCTAGTTTAACATCTTCTCGACATCTGGTGGGAGCATGCCAGCATGTTTAGTCGGCATATACCACTTGCGCATCTGATTGAAAAAATCTTCAATAGCGCAGGCACTGGCATCGTGAATCTTCCCACACGTTTTACATACGAAAAAACAATGATCCGAAGGGTGACATTTACGATCACATTTTCCACATGTGAATCTCTTCCAGTAATCACGATCTCCATGTCTGGTCGACCCACAATGCACGCATTTCTTGCGAGGTCGGTCCTGATCAGGTTGAGCCCCACCAGATTTTCGTCCATCCATGCCATTAATCGATGATCTCGGACGGAATACTGGTTCCGTCGTAAAGATATGCCGATACTAGTCCTCATCCGAGCTTAAACTTGATTGACTACTTTCTTCTTCCAAACCGGAACTGTCCGATTCCTTCGTAATCATCCGAATCGCTCTGGTTGGTCGTGTCGCTGTTATGTTGCCCTGGTCCGGGTGTGGTTTCGACCGGTACCGGTTCGATCCTACCTTGACCTTGGGTTGTCTACTTTTGGCCCGCTGCAGCGTTCTCAGGGTTAGTTCCAATTGCTCCGAATTGCTTATACGGAGCAGGGTTAGCTGATCAGCCAAATCACGATTGTCCAAAGTGCCAATAAAGTGTTCGACATGCTCGCGAGCTATATTCGGGTGTCCTGGATCCTTGATCGGCATTTTCGCACGTAGACCAGCAACATTCAGCCGATGTAAGTATTCAATCGGTGTTTCGTCGGATCTTTTCTTCATGTGGTAATACTGTCTCGCGACAGACACCCCCGAGTTGCAATACTGCTCTTCAAATTCTTCACACAATCGAGGCCGCTTTAAACGCACTTCTCGGCTCAGCTGCTTAAGTCAGTTCTTGGCCGGACCTTTCATTAGATCAGCGAAAATCAGACATCTTTCACCTTCCGGTGTCTTGTCTCTCAAAAAGGCTGATTTAGTCCGACTCAACCAAGCTCTAGCCTGATCATCATCCATATCCTTGCCGGTAAAATCTTTCAATTCCGAGATCGCAGACATTCGCACTCGGGTGATCGTTCCGGATTCACTGTCAAATGCCTGCGCGGAGGCCATATTCGCCCTACAAGGCATCTCAATGTCCAGATCATCCGGATCGAAATGCTGACTGATCTCTCCTTCTGACTCCATGCCCACATCACTACGTGTGGGTGATCTGTGAAATCGATCTTGGTGACCGACCTGGCATATCGATCGAATTATTTCGGTCGATCGAACTGATTCCATATCCACATCCACGGGTTTCTTGACCGGTTTCTCAGCGGATTAATTCATGTTTGGTGCTGATCGCCATGGTTGTCCTTGCCCAGGTGTGTACTGAGGTATCCATATTGTTCACTCGCAAATCGGTTCATCATAGTCGCGAACATAGTTCTCATTTGCTCTGGCACCTCCGGTATGTTGGTAGGGTCACTGCTGGGAGTCGGATTGTTCTGTGGAACTTCTTGAGCATCTTCAAAACTATCGTCCGATCCGACTCGACCAGGTTCAGGCTTCCTTTTCCTGTTCTGCGACTCGATCTTGGGGTCGATCTGCTTGATCCCTTTCGGGCCCAACGTCATACGTGTTATTCCCACCGAGGAGTCGGTGGAGTCCGCTCCAGATTGTGATGACGATTGATATATTGACTCAATATCCATAGGATATTCAACCAACTGCGATCGGTGTGAAGGATCCGCGATCGGCGACTGAACCACGGGGTTCGCCCCGAGTAGCGAGGCAAGATGATCATACAGCGTTATCATAGCTTCTCTGATCATCCCTTGGTCCAGATCGAACAGCATATTTGCGTCGAACGCACCAGTAGTGAAACCAACTTCGTCGATCTGCGCAAAGAGGTTCCTGATCAGATCAAGTTGACTGCCTGTGATAACCGGCCTGGTCGCCCGACCTTCAAGCTTCCCGATGATCTTGGGTTTTATGATCTTCATCACTCGGTTGGTAGCTAGGAACTTGTGAAACTCTCGAAGATAGAACAGTCGTTCCACATCTTGAACAGTGGTCTTCTCGGCTGGTTCGATCTTCTCTTCGTCTTCCTCGAAGATCTTCGGTTTAGGTTTCACATATTTTTTAGGTGGATCGCATTGATCCGCCCCCATATTTTTTCTGTCTTTTTCCATTTTCTTCTTATGCATAGGATCAAGGTTAACACCTCGATCCTTTCCTGGGTTATAGTCAACTTTACTATAACCCAGATCGGCCCCGATCGGGGCCATGTGGGGAGTTGTTTCATCTTTAATTTCGACCTGGCACTCCATCAGACCAGGTCGACCATCGCTTCCTTTAGATATGGACAGCATCGGAGGCGATACGCCTTCCTCCAATACACCCGAAAAAGTTTCCTCCACTTTGATTTTCACATTTTTTTCATCATCAAAGGAATCACGGTGATATCCTGAGTCACCAAGTGATCCGGGCACGCGCACCATTGTGGTGGAGCCGATTTCCAAATCCATGACCGAAGTCGTGGGTGGAATTCGGATACCCACTGGCCCGGACGACCAACTATCGGAGGGGGTACTCCGTCGATCCTGATCAGCATCGGAATCAGATGAATCACCACTATGGTGACTGATCTGATCCTTCCGGTCATCTGGCCGGTCTTCATGCTCGTCAGGATCTATGTTTAACTTCATCTCACCTTGTGTACCCGTTGATCGGGGGTGGTTACACTCACTTAGGTGGACTCAGTGACGAAAACGATGATCTTGATCAGGTCGGAGGGGATGACCTTCTCGAGACGGGGGGTGTCCTCGGGTGGAAATCTTCACCGGAGAACGGGTTGGGGTCGATACTTAATCAGTATCTAGGCACTGATTAGGAAAGTTCGTCTGATCAGGCCAGTCAATGAGAGAGAGATAATAAGAACCAAGAAAACGCGATCAAACCACGATCTTCCACAGTAATCCACAAACGTTATCTCCACAAAACCTTTTCCAATATTAAAACGTGTTCCAAACACGTGTGCGTTGAGGGTGAGGTTCGATCACCTAAACAAACCCGTCGGGGGCCTTCCGGTAAGCCAAAATGCGTCTAAGCGCGTCTTAACCGGGAATTAAGTTGAGCAAGAGGGGACTAGTTAACCCTGTGCTCCCAATGACCGCGACACGTGGCGGAGCGACTCTTTGCTTAGGGGGTAAATCAAAACCTGTTATTATATATGCAATGTCCTATACCTAGTGTACCATACACCAACTCATGTGCCTGCCTCATACTTCGATCCTGTTCGCTTCGTCGCACGGTTGCGTGATACCACCTTACCCATCTTTGTTGCGCCTTCAAACTGATCCGTACCACTTCTGACCCGATTATGGTCAAACTCTATGGCGATCTTCAACCATCCTGATCTCCCGATAAACAGCCTGGAACCCGCTCGAGATCTGTCTCTCAGACACTGTTCGCCCCATATCCAACCCGGCTTAACTGCAAACTCCATCTATCTTCACACCTGGAAGCCGGTTTGGGGCCGATCGGCTCAGATCATGATCAGCACAGCGATCGGCAGAGTGATCGGGGCAGTGATCAGGGCGATCAGCCCCAGATCACCTCGAAACACCTCAGGGTTACCATCACATCGACTTTGCCTGTTCACTCGACCATGTTCTTGACCTTCATCACCTGTCGGGGTGCCAAGATCGCACCGACTCAGCATTTCTCGTGAAGTTGGACCTGATCGGACCTTCTTGCATCAATTCTGGATGGATCCATCAACTCTCACCGCTTGCCTCAACTTGGTAATGCTCGTACGGCTCGCCACTCCACATACCCAGTTCTGTTCTGTATCTGATCTTCTTCTTCTAGAGCAGAGTTAGGTGACTCGGCCGATCGGGCCGAAATTTCATATCACATCCAACTTCAACATCTGTACCGTTCATAACTCATCCCGATAACTGTCCCTGATATGTTACTTCGCCATTGATGCTGTATCTCCAGTTTGTCTCAGTCGATCTCGCCATATACGTCCACGTGAACTCCACTTAACACGCAATATCCTGATCGGATCGTGACCTTCGCCATTCCATTAATATCCGGGACCAGGCGTAGTAACGGTACTTGGCTTATCCCTTCACATTACGAAAGCCCGTTGCCAACCACCTTTTCGTCGTATACGAGATCAGCCTGTCCCATCCATCAACTGTCCCGTCTTGATGGGTGTTCCCATCGTCACCAATTAACGATCATGTGTGGTCCACCTTATTCTCAACATTTTTTGTCAGATCGCTTCACCACACTTTGGTCATCCTCCTCGACTTCTTTCACCAACTTCTTAGCACTATCAGCTTCCTGGCGTCTCACTAAGCGTCGAGAGCACTTGGCACCTCTAGTCTCAATGCATTCCTGCGCTGCTTTCCCATGACCTTCATTGTCGGTCCTTCCAGCAGAGACCAGAGGGATAATAAATTACTAGCATGTTGATGTTGGAAGATCTTTTCGCAGAACCTGCATTTAGAGTGGTTCTGCGGCCTAATTTTCTCAAAGTAGCGCCATATAGCCGATTTGTTGTCCGTGAAGGCATCGAGATTATAGCTTCGCTTCAGCTTTAGGTTGGCTTCAGCTGTGCTATAAGTGGATGATCGGATGTTTTCTTTCGACGATGACATCATGATGGACGCGGCGTCCCTTTCAACCATTGATTGATGATCTTGGTGTGAATGATGATGGGTCTTAGTCCCGACACTTTCGTTGTGGTGCTGTGTAAAAACAATCATCATTCTGCTGCTGCTCCATGACTTTTTCTTTACCGTTAGAGATACCGAGAATGGTCTATCTGGATACGGATGTACCGGTAGTCGGTACTACTCTACGAATAATGAATACCGAGATTAGTACGGACGGTGAATACTATCGATACTGAGTACCTAGATTGGCTCTGACGGTGAATAGTACCGATACTCAATATCGTAATGTCAGGTTTTGGTAGTGATAGATACCAACATTACTCAGAGCGGTATCGGTACGGTACTCTTCATAGCTACATTTCCGATCCCGGTATCGGTATCGGTAGTGTATAATACCGGTGGTACTACTGGCGGTACTACCGGTACTAACCACTACCGGTACCAATACCGCACACCACAGATTACACCTTTTCCCGGTCAATGTTGGACTAGTTTCGAACCAAAGTTGGATTTTTAGGTTTTGGAAAAATGAGGTTTCATGCAATGTCGGATTCTTTAACAAGCAAAGTTGGATTATTTTGCGTACTTAGTGGAGACATAACTGTGTAAAACATTTTTAGATGCGCCGTGCCTACAAAAGAGCCAAAGACAACTGCGGCTCATTGTCCGGAGGTTAAATCGCGTATTGACCGAGGTCATCGTCGCAGGATTAATGATTTATGCTTATCACTTTGCAGGACGTGGCACTATACTGTAGTCGTTACTTTGAACACAACGTTTTCCCCACTCCCCCGAGCAACTCGACGACGATATCGCTAGGAGAGCAATATGGCTACTACTTCTACTCGAATTGGACATCCGACAAACAGACCGGTCCCTTTACAAACAAACGAGGCATTATCGTCCAACTTCAGCACGCGAATCTATACTACAATGATTCCTACGCTGCCAATAGCGCAAATATCGGGACTTATGGAGAAATTTTTTGAGGCGTTGGCAAGGGCTGGGCTCGTGTCATGTACGGAGGCTTGACAGGTGGCTGGAATCATTGGTAGTGCAGGTATATTACTCCGAAGAATGCAATAGCTGCTGGTCCTTCTGTCCAGATGCATTTGATTTCCTACGTTTCCAATAAGTGAATCTCTTGAAAACCCAACATGCTTACTATGCTCGAGGGGATTGGGCTCGGAAAGATCCTGGCGCAAGACGTGACTACCTTGGCAATATTCGAGAAACCATGGCTGAAGAGAATCATCACGAGCTTGTCTTAGACTCTCGAGGACGATCAGGTGGTCAATGGGATGCATGGCAATCTGTGTACTCGCCTGTAAATCCCACTGACGGCTATCCTGCTTCCATTTGGAATAAGCTCACGGGAGAAATTCATTTGGAAGTGGTCAACCATTGGGAGACACATTATGATGTTCGTGCCAAGTTAGAGCAAGAATGGCATACGAAGGGACTCGGACTCAAGCTTGTCAACAAGCTGCACGTATTTGTAGGCGTTACTGACAGCTACTATCTCAATGACGCCGTGTTCTTGCTCAAAGACTTTCTTAAAAGCACTACAAAGCCGTGCTCCATTGTATACGGCATTACTGATGGCCAAAGATATGAGCATTGCTGGACAGGGAGCTTTAGCCAGTCGATTTCGCTGGTGGATCACATTGTGCAAACAGCTGCTAAGAACGCCGACTAAACTTTACTTCATACTGATTCGAGTTATATATTAGTATAAATATAGTATATATCTTGACATTCGTTAGTTACCTGTCTTCATTATACCGAAATTCGTTTATCTAATCCCCCTGGTTAAACATGTCATTACTATCCCAACTTTGCATTTGATTTTCATTGCGATCTCGTCCCGACAGATATCAGCAGCATTTTCGGATGGGGCAGTCATTTTTTTATTCACAAGTCCGACAAATGGTCACCGAGCGCTGTTTTAGTCGTCGGTCCGATAAGAAAATGCTTATCTCGGCAGTCCACACACACACCTATATCGCGTACAAATTCTGCAATACATTTTCTTCTGCATCATCCGCGAGCCAGGATTTGTACGACCGGCAGCTTGCACAAAGCCTGCATGCTTTTTACCACACCCAACCAGCTCTTGTCTTCCACAGGTAAACTCGACGACTCGACATTACTATCAGAGCTTGAAGACGAAGTGTCGGTATTGTATCAACGCCGCAGACTCCACGCGATTTTCATCATCTTGCTACTACGAATACCTTTCGATACCGAGAGTAGCAGTCGAACGACTGATTGGATCACAATTGTACGCATGATACCTTCCGCCGGATAAAAACTTCTTTTATAAACACGTCCGTGATCTTTGTCGATATATCCTCGAAACCGAGCTATTGCCTCGATAAATAAGACGGTAGTTGCGGCATTTCGGGAAATTGGATCAAGCGGAACATTCGGTACCCAACGCGTTCACCATTTCGCAGTCTATCGATAGCTGTCGTCTCGATGCAAACAAAGTCGCGGTGCTTGGCTACCGCTCAGATGGCCAATGACATGTGGAGGTCGATCCACTTGATACAAACCGACGTGAAAGGATTCTCGGGGGTAGGATTCACGAGGTTCACAAGCACACAGCTACCGTAAATGTCTACCGATCCATACGAACCTCGGAGTTGCATCCGCGAAACCCCCATTACCGATCTCCGTGTTGTCATGGTCACTATTGTTGCGCTGTAGGCATGACGCGTCTATAAATGTTGTACACAGTTATGTCTCCACTAAGTGCGCAAAATAATCCAACTTTGCTTGTTAAAGAATCCGACATTGCATGAACCCTCATTTTTCCAAAACCTAAAAATCCAACTTTGGTTCGAAACTAGTCCAACTTTGACCGGGAAAAGGTGTAATTACGGTGCGTCAGGACATTAGAAAACTTTCGCAACATAAAAATCGAGGAGGTTTCAGTTTTAATTTGAGTAAGGCGTGGTTTAGGGCAAATCCCAAACTCGATCTCATCTCAATCGCGGTTAGGGTTAAGGTTTCGGACTTGTATCTCAACTGATGAGATTCATTTGAGATACATGTACCAGAAGCGGGAACCAATAAAAATGGTATAGATACGTTCATTTCGGTCGGGATATTTCGTATGAAGGCCCCCTAGAGCTTGCGGATTAAATCCTTGTGATGATGTTTTGATGTAAAATTTTATCTAGTAGCTATTCCTTTATAATTGTAAAATTCTCCACCCACCACGCCAACACGGAGATGGCACGGGAGCAGCACTGACTTATGGCAGGATATTCGCTTTGTAAAGAACCCGTGGCGACAAGAGGGGATTAGATCAACATTTTGACAAGTTAGAATAGAGAACGATTTTTGGTCAGTCAAATAAATGACCGCTTGACCGTGCCCTGAAACAGAAGTCATGCAAAAGTACACAGAAGCCACTGTTATCTCATTAGCTTTTCCACGTCAAGCAGCCAACGCATCTAAAAAATACATTTATTTTAGACAGTTTCGCAGCGTTGGTTGCACTTGAAATTTCCCGGTATGTGAGTTTCGCGGGCACCACCATGTACGATTTTACAGGGCTCAAAATACCGTGGTTGGGATGCTCTAAAAGACAGTCAAATGCTCTACAAAAGATAAACCTGACTTTATAGACAAACGACTAGGAATAAGTCCATGCCCGCAAGAAGACATTATAGTTTTACAGCACTATTTCTTGGTCTAAGTGATTTTAATCTTGGCCTTGCGGGTCTTCTTTGGATGACCTATTTTAATCTGGTTGCGCTTATGTAAACTGTCAATGCGATCCAGAAGGGGGTTGCCTTTAGGCTTCAAAGTTCGAAGGTTGCCAGTTAGCTCTTTCGAGAAAGAGACTGGCGTCGAGCGTTCCAATTTGCTGCATTATATAATGTGGAAGAAATTATAGTCAACCGCGACGCATGAAGATCAGAGAGAACTTCACCACACAATGAACTTACATATACTTCCCAGCCACGCGAACGGGGGGTTCATCACGTAACTTTTGCTCCTTTTGAAGATTTTTCAGCTCCAATTTTTTGGTCACTTCTTTCTCGCACTTAACAATTTTTTGGAGAATGTGAGAGGAACTATGACATCGTTGATAAAGCAAGAAGATTATGTTAAATGACGTTGGTCTTAGCCATAAACTCAGATGGTGAACGTACGAGTTGATCTGCTTTTAAAATGCCTTCTTGTCACGTCGACTTCTTAGTTTCATCTCCATCTGCTTTTGTCGTGAGCGCTTGTTACGCTGAGCACGGGTCAGTTTTTCAGGTAACTTTCGGGTCTGCATATACCAAGATTACAATATCAGTAAAAATACTTAAATCTAAACTCCACCACCACTATCTACCTTCGTGATCGTATCGTGCTCGTCTTCTGAGTTGCTGGACTCTGCCTCCGATTCTGACGATTCCTCTTTATGTATTGCAGCGTTTCCTTCGACATGCCAAGGGCTATATGCTCTTGCGTATGGGCTCTTTTTTCTCTACGCTCGACCTCTTCTGCAACTGCCTCCGCCAAAACGTCTTGATGTGTATCAAAGTCAGGATGATATGATTGGCCTGCAACTGCTACCTCAACCGTAGGTACCTTATACTTGGTAGAAGCTATAAGTTGCACCGCTTGGTCTTCTTTACTATAACAGGCACCACGTACTCATTTACCAGTCGGTTCTGCTCGTTATCTTTCACGCTGCCGTCTTGACTCCACAGCTCCTTAACCTTCTTCTTCATCTTCTCTTCCTGTTCAAACATTTTTAACCGATTGTCTTGCTGCTGCATCTTCCTGGACACCAAAATCTCACTTTTGCTGCACTTAGATGCATCAAATTTTTGCGTACTGGCCAGCAGTGGATCGTTCTGCAATTTGTCCAACTTTTGTTTCTTTGTCAGTGGACCGGGTGCATTACCGCCCATGTTGTCCACCTGATATAGATGTTCAGCCTTAATATGTTTAAGCTTCTTTTCTTCAGCGTCCAGTCGAATGTTCTCTTCCACCTGATTCCCTACGGCCTTAACGCGATGTTGTCGACGACGTTTGCTACCACCCATGATGAAACTCAACATGACATGCGAAATAATTTTTTTGGGTGACGTTTCAGTTTAGTTCCAGTTTGCAAAACATGTCTATCTCAAACTGAGACTCAACTCAAATGGTTTGCGAAAGTTCTCCATTATCTCTATAGATCTGATCGGTTTTTAAAGGATGTGATGCTAGATCGGATCAAAAATGACAAAAAATAATATTAGCAGGTCTATTAAAAGTAGGTAGAACCACTATCTACCTAATTAAATGGAAAATAGATATTCTGGCACACCCATATTAGGTAGGATTCCAAAATATTATGAGGATCTGGCAAAAAGCAAATTAGGCACTCTTGCAGCATATAAATTTGCCGATCCTGCGTGATTTGGGCCTGAGCTCCAAAACCGCTCAAAACAAACATGAATCTTGATTTGGCAAAATAAGTCAGATATATCCAATCCAATCAGCAGACATCACATCGATTCTGCTAATTAAACGCAAAGAGAAATGGAGATAGTGGTGACCCGACAGCATGCACACGAGAACACAGTTTATCATTGTTTGTTTGCCTACTACATGCTTGTTTTTTTGCGTCAGCATCTTGCTATTGTCTACAGCAAGTCAGAGCGGACCATAGAAAACTGGATAAAAATCTACGAAGAGACTGGGGTCTATGCACGAGCGTCGTCGGTGACCGATAAGAAGTTCTAACTGGAGGACAAGTTGTGGATCCAAAAAAAATATTTGGAGCATCCACTCGCTTACCTCGATGAGGCCCAGCCGGCGTTCCAGCAGGTGCATGGCAAAGGGATGTCGAAGACGTCGGTGTGACGCACCTTGCGAGCGCTTGGTTTCACTTGGAAGATTCTTGAGCGCCGCGCACTTCATATCAAGGAGCGCGATGTCTTCAGGTTTGTTGAAGAATTATCTCACATAGCCTGGAGTCATCACAATCTAGTATTTTTGGATGAAGTGAGTTTTGACAATCGGGGTATGGTGAGAAAACGAGGGTACGCAATCCGAGGGAGGAAGGTCGCAGTACGAGGTGATTTGGTTCGGAAGCCCCGCATTTCTATACTAGCATTTATTGGCATCAATGGCGTTATCGACTATTTTCATACAACAGGGACGTTTGACCGCGCGTCGTTTACGTCATGCTGCCAAGATTTTGTGCACTCTCACCGTGGTCGTGTGCGCCAGTACCCAGGTTCAAATTTGGTATGGATTCTAGACGGAGCAGCGATCCATGTCGACCCGGAGATTGTTCAGTATCTACGGAGTGTTGGTGTTGTTGTCATATACCTGCCAGCATACTGCCCCTTTTTCAATCCAATAGAGTTTATGTTCGGATTCATGAAGCGCCGTTTCCAGCGTCACTACAACGAATCAAGTGGCCGTGATTTGATGCCGTTCGTGGTCGAAGCTTTTCGCGCTTATGAATACGTTGAACTGAATAAGAATTTCCAGCACTGTGGCTGGAAAATCCAGGGCGTGTTCGATCCAACTGGATTTTTATTAGAACATCAGCGCTTGCCTAAAGCTAAACCAACATCCCAATTCCCAATGACTGATGAGTTGGATTTTACCGAGGTAATGAATGAGCTATAAATGGCCGATGGTGCTCGCTACCGTGTTGGTCCAGAGTTGGAATTGTGTGGATACGGCTGCGAGGGCCATTTACTGAGCAAGATACATTTTATCATTGTTGGCAATCACGCGAGACGATCCTGCGCTCGAACGTGACTATGAATTTTTTATGTGACACAGGTATGACAGTCATGCACCATTGCGTGCGCTAGTATTGCAATGTTTTCTGTTTGAACCGCTGCATCATACTGATCCGTCCCAAGCTCTTTCAGGATGATGACGGTAATTATTATAAAACGCGCTGGTTTACATCATGGAAACCTAAAATGAAGACTGGAAAATTTTGTAGTCTTGACAAATTTGTGCTTCCGACGAGCATGCAGAAACTGACTGGCGAAGTGCATGTACCTTTCGGCTCTAGTATCGTGTCTACGATCGACACGTCGTTCGTGTCCAAGACTTGTGAACAACTTTTTACGCCTGATAGCCCACACATCAATTTCAGCCTAGCAGGTGTAGAAATTATTCGCAATGGTTCGGGGTCGCACCATCATCTTCGCAAGCTGGATCAACGAATGGATTTGATCCGTGGAGCTCACTTAGAGTACCTATACGCCAACCAACAAGGTTGTGACGGTGGTCGGTTGTAGTTTGATCGCTATGATGTCATTGTAGTAAATGGTCACGTGGTCGCACAAGGATCAAAGTTATCGGTAAAGGATGTCGATGTTGTGACAGCTACTGTGGACCTGGATGATGTACGTTCGTACCGCGGCTCTGTTAGTAGCCGTAGTGATCAGGCAAGCTCGCTTGATACTGTGATTCCCAAAGTTGATGTCTCATCCGGCTTGTGTCAGAATGAAATGTCGTTCGTTCGGCCATCTCCACCCATATCAGTACGTTATTATGTACCAGAAGAAGAGATTGCCCTTGGGCCGGCGTGTTGGTTGTGGGATTGCTTACGCCATAGTGGAGGTATTGGCTTTTTTTGCCTTTGTCCGGTGGTGCGGACTCGTCTTCTGTGGCTTGCATTGTTGGTGTGATGTGTCATCTTGTGGTTGATGCAGCCAACAACGGTGACGAACAAGTTATTAAGGATGTTCAGCAGATTATGGGCACATCGGATCAGGAGTATAAGCATCTGACGCCTACGGATCCGGCCTAGCATGTTCTACACACAACATACATGGGTACGAAGAATAGCTCAGCTACCACAAAGAAGAGTGCTGCTATCATCTTATCATGGGTATAATGGTGGATACAGTTGTAAAGCCTTTTTCTCTTCTGACAGGTAAAACACCTCAGTATCTGTCTCGAGGAAGCACTCTTCAGGAGGACCTTGCGCTCCGAACCATTCAAGTGCGCCTTCGTATGATGATGGCTTACCTACTCGCTCAGCTCTTGCCGTGGGTACGCTCTAAGACTGGATTCCTTCTCGTGATCCGTTCTGGTAATGTTTACAAAGCTTTGCGTGGATACATGACCAAATACGACTGCATTAGTGGCACTCTGCTATTTTGATCGCGAAAAAGAGACGCATCCTGAATTCGACAAATCCACCGAACGTTTCCTACTCCTACGGATGTTGTAGATATGTTACAGCTGACAGCGGACAAGATCATGCCCGAGGTACATGAGAGCTAAGGGACACTGCTTATTAAGTGGTTGAAGACTCTCAATAGCATTGCGTCCTTCTTCCATCAACGCCGACGACATTTCACGTACAAGAGCAAACGGAAGATCGACTGACAAGACTTTCATGGCCTCATTCCCACCAGCTGAAAAGCTCGAAGAAATCCACTTGGATACACGACGCGTGACTTTTTAGGTATCAAGCTGATAATTCCGATAATTCCTGTCCCTCTATTGTTACTTTACATCGACCAATTTGACATCAAAAATAGGCTGCAACGTGTTGCCAGTGGATATGGAGTTGCTATTTCCAATACTATTGTTATTGTAAATGTGTTCTCCAAAGTAAGAAGTAGTACCCCGCCCAACATTCACTAGCACAAGATGATTTTTGCCCACACTTTGACTGCAATTCAGTAATGCATTTTGATAACGACGTGACATTTGTCACGACGTCTGTCTGATATGACGGTATCAATCCGAACGTTTGGGTGACTGAGTTATTGTGTTTTTTCAACGTGGATTTATATCGCTATTTTCTTTACGAGCAAGAACCGAAAATATTGGAGCAGGAAGCTATCCTGGCTGGTATTTTTAACGACTTAGGCTCAGGTAGCAACGTTGACGTGACGACGATCAAGATGACTAATGACAAAGTGGAAGTGGTCAAGGAGATCAACTGCATTACGCCTAATGAGGTGTCGGAGCTGCGCTCGCAAATCAATCGCGACATCGTCACACACATCTCACGTGGAGCTATTCGTACGTCACCATGTTCAATATTTGTCTGCAAAAGTGTTGCTGTTTGTGTTGCATAACTTTTAGATGTTTTGAGCTCCAAGACAGAGCTTTTTCCGGTCAGTATTATTATTGAGGAAGCGACAACCCATGGAATTGTAGACGCAAGTCGTTGTTTCACTAGCATTTGGACGATATATGACGAGGTGACTGGCTAATTGCGAATGTAAATGGAATTGAAATTCTGGGAGTTTTCGTATGAGTTGGCAACTACCCTACATTAACAAGAGTCGCAACTTTGACGGTGGCTACGGCAACATCCCCGGCTGTGAGTCGCATGGAGGACACATTTTCACGGCTGTAGGAGCTCTGTCGTAGGGATTTGCTTTGGATCAATCTGTGAATGATCAGTTGCTGGGGTGGTGGGTCTGTGAGCGGCAATGCGACTAAGGTGGACTCAACCAAAGACCTGAGAAGCAGGCTGATGTGTGCTACAGCTGGTGGAACATTTCGTCACTTATCATGGTCGGCAAGCTGGAGTGGATAAATAAGGAAAAACTGATTCGGTTCATTTTAGCGTGTCAGGACCAAGAGGATGGAGGAATTGGCGATCGTCCGGGTAACGTGACGGACGTCTTCCACACTTTCTTTGGCATTGGGGGACCTAAATCCGATTGGCGCGTTGTCGAAAGCCGATTTAAAGAAACTTCCTTGCTGGACAGCTGTTAAATACAACTACCCCGCCCTAAAGACTATTCAGGAAGCTCCCCCGACTGCGGGGTTGCGTGCCATCGACAGAAATGTTAAAGAAGAAGCTATCCATTCTCAGCTTGATGAGGAGGAGATGGGCATGACGTATGATGAGCTATATTTTTTGGTCGACTGCGAAAGATTGATCGATGCGGTCCTTTTTGGATGTTTCGCAAGCTCACGCATTTGTGGACTCATTTGACGCCCACTGTTGTGGCAACGAAGGCCACGATATTTTTCTTTTAAAAACCGCCACAAGATGACGACGTTGACACCGTCCTACCATGCTGAAAACTACAATCAATAGACCTCATAATTAAAAACCGAGTTGTTTCTTAAAATCGAATTTATGATCATACCGAAGGTTATATTTCATTCGTTGGCAAACATCTGTGTGAACGAAACCCTTCCGAGGAGACACAGACATAATGAATTTACCGAGAAACTGATCAAAAAAGAAAACAACATCCTCTACTTTTACATACAAAAATATATCAATTTAAATAGGTATATATATCACTAGAAATAATACATGTATTAGGGGTACGGTACTTACATTCGGGGCTGCCGCGGTAGCAGTTGGCAGCAATCGTAGCGGTCATATCCAGACTTGGAATGGATTCGTTCCAATCCATTTGTGCCCACTGAGTGCGATACGCACAATCTAACAATGATGCTTCACCTTTGCGGGTACACTGGATCGTCGCGAACCAATAGCTACAGGTTTCAAAGACTTGATCGTGGCGTTCTTGACCGTCTGATGCACCAGTACCACGCGATATTTCATGAGCTATTTGTCTACCACCGTATCGTTAATCTATTGTTCATATTACAGCAGTTAGCGCTTGTATCATTGTCTATTCAGATCACTAGTGAGGTGGCGGACGTACGTCGGACGTCGCTTTGATTCGCCGTGCATTGGGTGCCAAGTTATCTAGTCTACTAATACCGTATGTATAAATATGCAACTAACGTTATTTTGACCTCAAACTATACGTCCACTATTTGGCTGGTAGATACCGTCATTATTTTATAGGTTGGTTAATTAGTCAGCATCTTTTGAAAGTCAAATAATTAAGCTCTCTGGTTGGTTGCTCAGTCTTTGATCAGAATCTTACTCTTTTATCACATAGTCAGTCAAAAACCTTTTACCCTATTAAAAATACTGTTTATATCGATATATGAGTTGTTGGTCTATTTTTGATTAAGTGGTCTAATCGTTACAGATGTCAATTTGCTGATGATAAAATTGATGAAAAGTTTATTCACATTGGGCCATTAGCGTTTTCGGTCGGGTTTGTTCTTTCTCGTGCATGAATTTCTTGACATACCCTAGTGCAGTATCTACTCGGCATGTTCGTGATATTCGACATTTTGGATGAGAAGTAATGGGTCGAGAACATCTTCACGTGCCGGTGGAAGTGCATCACGGATAAAAGCTTCTATCACGTCTCGTCGCGTCTCAAGGTTTCGCTCGTACCTATCGAGGCGGCGTCCGAACGCCTTCCAGTCCTCTCGCAAGTGGTGATAGTCCGCGATTGAAGCTTTTACGCAATCGAGAGAGAGATGAGCGGATCGTGTGATGCCCGTCAACTGCTCCTCGAGGCGGGTGTTGGCAGGCCGAAGCAGTTTGGCAATATAGGCTGGCGGCGGCTGTTCTATCAACGCGTCCCAAGTCAAGCGATCCAAATTCCGCGTAATGTGGTTCCCCCACATTCGCCAAACCACGACTTCCGCTTGGAATGTCCCACGCCAATGTGTTTGAAGACGGCTGACAACTTCCATGAATGACCCTTCGGCGGTAGCCCCAGCGCGGTCGACTTGTTGAGGACGGATACAGGCGGAAAGAAAAGCTTCTAATTGGGGGTTTGTAGCAATGGCTGTTCCATAATCTTATATAAGCAGTTGTACCGTCTTGCCGCGATTTTTCACTAGCCATGCATTCCACGCATGCTCTGTCTTGTTGGTGTCGACGAGATGTTTGTTGATCTTGAGCGGCATCATTTTTGACCAGCGTTCAACGGACGGCGCCTCACTTGACCACGAGTCATCAAGACGGACAGCTTCGAGCTTCATCCGAGGTCGGTACCGCTCCCACAACGTCGTAATCACGTCGCGAAACGACGAGCCGCTCGTAACGAAATCACCAAGCGCTTGTCCGGACATGCCGCGCTGGCCGACGGTTGACTTGACGATTGGGGAGACGAGTAGTTGGTAGAGTGAGCCTCCTGTTGAGATCACCTGTCGCACTTGCGTGTTTTCAGCGACTCGATTGTACTCTAGAGGGGCGCAAGTAGGCGACGTTGGTATCATTCCTGCTGTGACTGTGGACGCGTGAATTAAAACTCTCTATTACGTAACTATCACTTAACAGAAGTTGCACGGTTTTTATAGGTTTAGGGTTGCGCGATTGAATCAATCACGCTCGGAAATTTCGTCTAGAACACACAATAAGTGAATTTTGCTAAACCGCTTTTTTTGCCGGCGGAGATGGACTGACCATTGTCGGTGTTGAATTGGAGGAAGAAGGCGCGCGTTTTCCCCTTATACCTACCGGTGAACCGTCGAACCCAACTGACGTATTCGTACATTAGAGATATTATGTCCACTTTGTCCCTGGGTATGTGTAGGTTTCGAACCATGCCGCGTTGGATAAGTTATACGACACCATCGACGCGCCTTTTCATCGGTTCGAGACGTAGATCTATTTCCTCCCCGAAAATATTCACCATTGAGCCACAAGATTCCTCGCCTAACTTTTTGGCTGGATTTTGAGCCAAAGTGCTGCTAACAGCTTGATTAACCGCAGACTGCATGTTGAAGTTGAATCACATCGTAAATGTTTCTTTTAGTCGACGACAAAATTGACAGGGGGTCTGCTTTGGATTTTTATGTTAAAGTAGCCGGTTTTGCCCTCGACAGAAAGAAACATTTGCGATGTGCTTCTTATTTTGAATCGAGCACAAATTTTTTTGCTCTTTTCTGTTGCTCTTGTTGTTTGGACGTTTGTGCTTTCTATATTGGTTTTTAATGGAACATGTGTGGCCCTTCTGTGACTTCGCTCCTCTATCATCATCTTACCATGTTGGAACCGCGAAAGACTTTTCATCTTTTGATCAGCACTCAGTAGAGATTCTCATGCAGATATGCATGCTGAAGCTCATGTTGATACTTGTGTTGTCAAATATGTTCTCATTACCGGATTCTGATGGAAACGACGTGTTCAATGCAGCAGCACCTTATCCATCGGGAGGCTACCCTTGCGTCAGATAGGTGCATCGACCAGCAAATTTTATGCTACAATCGGCTTAAAGATGCGACCGAGTTTGCGGCAGTGATTCAAGATGACGGTAGATTGTGGTGAAGGGTGTGAGTAATATGGAGTGAAGATCAGTGAACTACATGAAAAAATACTAGAAAGAATAGGGTCATTTTTCTAATGCTAACTTACAACAACATTAGCCTGCCGACAATGGAAAGTAGACCCACATACTAAACGTGACAGATAAAACAGCAATGTAGCACATTGACCCACTTGGCTTTCATCTTGTGTGCGTTTTTTGGGTAAAAATAGTCCTAGTCAAAATAGGCGGGAAAGACTCCGGACCCCGCATAATCAGCACCCCGCATACAGATGGGGTGCACATAGATAGGATATTTGAAACACACGTATAAATATCAGTGGGTTTTGTACCCCATATATGGTACCCTGTGCTAGTCAATATATACGACGGAGACAAAGGAGGCTACCTACGATTCCGTTGAGGAGGCTGAGGGCGCTATCCATGCGTGGAAGAAGGCACATGGCTACAATGTCACGCGAAAAGACCCGAAACTTCAAGACGGTGTTGATGTCATGCGCCTCTCTGCCTGCGATCGATATGGCCATCGACGGTCTTTGTTAGCCATCGATAGCGGCACCAGCAGACAGGAAGCACTGAACCTGCGTTGTCAGCACCACCCGAGGGAACTGAATCTGCTTCATCTTCGATTGAGTCTCGGTAGCTGATGTGATTGCACCCTCGGCAATGTCCAACCGAGCACTGATACAATGAACAAATTCATCGAGAAACACTAGATTTGTGCGAATGTCAATCTTCAACTCTACACCACTACTGCTCGCACATCGACTCTAACTTTCTTTTGCATATTCGTCGCGATCACTTCTTTCTCACACACGATCTTTGAAACTTCAAATTCTTGCTCCAATATTCCAACCTGTTCATCGGAAACCCACGACAATGAGACTTTTAATCTGCAAAAACACATCAATCCTTAGGTATAAAGCAGAAACCAAGCCACTCACACTTTGCGCCACTTGTCAATGTTTGTCGCCTCCATCATAGCGTCCTTTAACATCTCAATGTTTGTTCTCCCTCCGTGATTGTTACTCCTTTATATTGGGTACCATGTATGGGGTACTGGAGTTTAGCTACAGTCCCGACTGTCTTGTTCATGTGTACCCCATCTGTATGCGGAGTGCTGATATGCGGTCTTTTTTGGATTAGGCATTCTGTACTTTTTCTTGACACACTACATGTGTACCTACTGTATTTTTTAAGAGGCGTGTCCCTCTAAGCATTTTGATTGGCTGTTCAAATGCGGTGAGACAGGCACTCACGAAGATAAAACCGCGACAAATACAGATGATCCGGCTTTTTCCACTCAAATTTTAGCAGGGAGATGTTATTCGCCCCCCCCCACAGGATATTCGGACCCCCCTGTACCGTAAGACAGGTACAATGTACCTCAATGAATAAAGCCACGACATTCTGACAAGCTCGTACCTAGGATAAGTCTCACGGTGCGATGACATTTATTAATACTATATATACCGTACCTTAATACATGTAAGAGGTACTATGAAGAAGTTGCAGACAGTCAACCGCGCCATCCCCCCCCTCCGTACAGCTAATATCAAAGGTATGTGTATCTCCTATTCTGTTCTCTCGTTTTTATTATATTGTGATCAAAATGAAAGTGAAGAAAGTTTTACTCGTGCTTGTCGCGACGGCGCTGTTAGCGACATTTACCTTCTCTGACCCTCACGAGGTGGATATTATTCTACCATTGGGTTGCTTTTCTGACGTAGACTTATTACCCTTGCGCTCTTTACCAGACTCGCTGAGGAATTCAGTGATGGTATTGTAGACGAGCGCGTTTTTTCAGTCCTCCGGGACCATGAGCAGCACATAACGTTTGAAAATGAACATCAACTGGCCGCAGATGTGCCTTTTACGCCACGTGGAGTCGTGGACATTGTGGCGAATTCGTCATTCCCAAAGCCTATGGTCTCGTTCTCAGCGTTGGCTTAACGTCGACGAAGTGGAGAAGCTAGAGACGTTGTTAAGTCTGGCTGTACGCGATAAGGCAGACCCGACTGAACCGAGCTCTCCATTCGTAATGACGTCCGTGCCCATGCGCATGCTAGCAGCCACGCGCCTGCGCGAGGACTTTGCTCGGAAATGATGCGTATTTTTCTTTGTGGTGCGACTATATAAGCAGACCGTAAAAAATGTACTCCTCAGTCTCACGATTTATAGATCGCTGAATTTCGTCTCCACCTCGTCAATTGTCGCCACTGTCGAGTATTTGCCTAGCATGGATGTTTGCCATGGTGACTGTAGGTCGTCTTGCGGCGAAGTCATGAAGTGTGTTTTTTTAAGGTGAACGAAGTTGGTTTTACGGCGAATCTGACCAGCTTTACACATAGCGTCCGTATCGCAATTCTTGAGGTTATTCACTTTGGGGAAGAATGGATTAATGGTCATCCAATGGGGCTGTGCTGCGTCTTCAAGTGGTGGTCGTATCGAATTTGCTGTAAAGCTCTAGCTTTGTAGATCTTTACTCTTTTTACGTCACCAATCATTTGTGTTTTGTATATGGTCAGGACGGTACATCGTACCTGTCTTACGGTACGGGGGGGGTCCGAATATCCTGGAGGGGGGGTCCGAATAACATCTCCCATTTTAGCATAGATCCCTATTTGTACCCCGTAAATGGTACACTGTGCCAATCAATATAGCTCATGGAGTGCTAAAAGGAAGGAAACGTCAGTGGTCGCCGCGACGGGCTCTGCTCATGATGTGGGAGGCCTTAAACGAAAAAGAGGAGCAGTTCGGCCTGCTGAACGGTGGCATACAAGATAAGCATAGAATAATACAGTTAGCTATGGAAAAACTGTCATTTTGAAAAACAGAGAAGCATCAACTTCTGCTTCATATTTTTGTTTCATAAATTCTTCTCCAATTGCTTTTCTGCGTCGAACACTGTCCACATACCGTTTGCTTAGACAGAGCTGATTCTCCACCCTCCAGATCTTGCACCGACAGATTATCTGGTATTGGTATCGCCTGCTACTTCATCGTAATCTATGGGGCTGCCACTTGCGTAATCGTCGCGCTCTTCAGTTTATGGTATCGACCTATTCATTTCACGTTTTACCCAGTTAAGAAGCACCGCTTGCTAGATAGCATGTCTATCTTTGACTTTCTTCATTGCGTTTGGAATTGTAAGCTCTTAAGTTGCTATGCGCTGTGCAAGGTCAAGTCAAATGTTACATCATTAGTCGGAGGTGCTTACTTACATATGAAGTAATCGTTTTTGAAGAATATAAACTTTTGGCTCAGATGAGAATATAGCATCAACTTTTGACTGGCACATTGTATCATATATCGTTTTTTACGTGATTCCCGTGTACCAGCGGTACCACCGCCCTTATAACGGTCGTTTTAAGCGGGCTACGCTAGAAAGTTAGCACATACTTGAAGTAGAAAACTTTTGTTTACCGGTAGCCTAAGACCTTGTTAGCATGCATCTTGGCAGTTTTCCTCAACTTTAATTCGTGTTCGTAGTTCTCCAAACTCCAAAAATTGTGAAGCGAGGTTTTGGTAAAAGCGGGTCGACCTGCACGACCGGGCCGTTAGCGCGGTAGATTGTCACTTCAGAAATTCCGCATGGGTGCATTAAAATAATGAAACTGTGGCGCGACGAAAGGCAGGAGGGTGGGAGCGAGCGTAGCACGCAGGTGGCCGATGAGTTCGCTAGCGCGTAACTCTGATGGACAAGTCCAGATGCCGACAGCGCCAGGGAACGCGGGCACATTTCCAGGAGCGAGTCCAGCGGGAATGACGACTGCAGCCGGGTTGATGTTCATAGCCTGTAGGTTGAAAATAACCGTTGGTGGATCGAGCAGCTTCGCGAGCGCCGGATACTTCTGGCCCAGCTCTTGGAGCAGATGCATGATCTTTCGCCCGAGGTCGATTGCGCGACCGTCAACTTGATAGAGCGTGCCAATGCCCTGCATAAACGACAGCAATGGCCATAACTTGAACAAATCCTTGTTGAAGGTGCAGATCATCACGTCTTCGGGGAAACAGTCTCGCCCTGCGGCCTCGATCTCTTCGCCAGTCTTCCAGACAACGCCACTTGGTTGAAGACAGTCATCGCGACCGAAGAAGTGCTCTCTTGCGTAAACCTCCAGATAAGGTTAGAGAACATTAAAGACCGAGGCTCAATAGATGGCGACAAGAAACAATCACATACCTTCTCGAGGCGCTTAACCAGTTGGACAAATTTTTGTTTAATCTTCAACCGCATATAGCTATTGGGAGGCGCATGCCGCACAAGGAAGTTGCAGCGCTCGATGACATTTTCGTCGGTAAGTTCTTCAGCGCGCTTGAACTCGCTGAAAAACGCGAGCGTTTCGGCCTTGGTGAGCTTGGCGTTTCGCGGAATATCTCGCCAGTGACGCTCAGAGATCTGGTCTGGGAGATTACTTGCGTCTCGCGGTTCTTCCTCCTCCTTGCCGTCCTCCTCATGACCGTTGCGTACCCGCTTCTTCGCCCCCACTCGTCGTACGCACCTTCGTGACATCCACCCGCTTTGTGCTGCTGCCCCGTACCTAGCGGACGGAGTTTATTCTCTATGCACACTGTCCGGTCCTAAGAGGACTGACTTGGGAAGAAAGAAAAAAAGTGTATTGACGAAGTAACTAGATTGGTGTCAGTCACTGAACCGGAGTGACATTGAAGCAAGATTGCGTCGACCAACCTTGGTGGATGGTACGATTGTTGTAGGTAACGGATCTATCTATACCTGGGACTAGTATGAATCCTTATGGACTTCTGGACGATGTTAACTGTAGGAAGAGAAGACTCAGGATTCATAAGGGAGGCTCTAGTTTTTCGATAAACAAAGTGTCAAAGTCCATCGCAACCCGGCGAGCATAGACTCAACCAAAAATGTGTGGCTTGGACATGTAGATGAAATGTCCCACAAGCTCGTTGATTTTGGTTGAGGCCAAGTTGAGAAAGTCCGTGTCGACTTGATGGGGGCACTCTCTCTCTCTCTGCTTCTTTGTTAGGTTTTTTTAAATCTCCTCATACGAAGAACGGAACCTCGACGGTGCAGATTTGATATATAGCGAAGTCACGTCAACCACAGTTACGACAATCGAGAAAGCCCTCCGTCATATCGAGCAATGGCTGACAAATATCGACAATCCCTGAATCGTCCTCACGTCAACCTTCATCTAACTGATAAAACGGAATGTCTCCAAGAACCGCTCACAACGTTCACCGCATTGCTGCATGCGGCTCAATCGGCTGATATCAAAAATCGCTGTGGGGATTGACAGCGCCAGAAAAGTACTGTATTGTATCGTCTCACATAGACGAGACAATACCATAACTTTTGCCTGAGGTTTACATGCGGGTATTTCCCAAAAGTAGTAGTAAGGCTGCAGCCAAGTCCCAAAACTAGTACCATTCCCAAAAATAGTACTAGAACAAAAAAACGGGAAAATGAATACATGTAGATTAATACATTCATTTATTAATACATCCTTCCAAATTCGAATTGATCAAAGCACGCTGATACGGTGGCAGACAATGCCCCTAGAGGGGAGCGCAGTCTCTTAATGTGATGCAGGCAGCCTCGAAATCAACATTTTTAACGCATCTGATGCGCTTGGTGGTGTAATTGACGTGCGTCTTTTTCATATGGTCTTTCTTGGAACCAGATGACCGGTTTTTATCTGAAGGTAAAGATGAAAATTCCTGGTTTGCTACTTTGCCTTGGCCTTGGCGTCGCTGCCCTCTCGGTTTGTCAGTTGCTCCTTCTACATATAAGGAACTCACCTATAGTGAAATTATAGATTACCACCTGCAATTGGAGACCAAGTACCCGGATCATGCTGAGGTATTTAGCGTGCACGACAAGTAGAACCTATCTAAACGCAAAGAGCTCTTGTTTCGGCGATGGTCCCTTGCGAACAATACGTAATTAAAATAACGGATGAGACAACGCTTCCTGATCCAGAGCGCCCTGCGCCCTGAATCTCCAGCGGTGCGATCGGGTGGGTCCTCAAGTGGTCGTTGTACTAGCAGATCTCTTGCCATCGCACGCAAGCAGAGGTGGCGGTAACTCGTGGCTTTGACACCTTGTAAAGACTCGAACTATTGTAATTGTACCAACCGCTAACGCATATGGATACGACCACAACGACCACAGGGAGCTCGACGCGGATCCAAATCGAGACTTTCCCTACAACTTGAACGCTAGCGGCTGCTCGAGCACTAAATGAACTATGGCGTGGCCACTTGTTCAGCTTGGAATCACTTTTCATGCTGGCAAAGAATGCATCACGTACGAATGGGGTACGTCACAAAGTCTGGTACTAGTACCAACCACCAAAACGGAAAATGAATACAAGTACATGTAGACAAAGCCGAGAGGGGAATGGCAATTAACCAAATTTATGTGTAAATTACTGAAAATTGGTGCTAGTACTATTTTTGGGAATGGTACTACTTTCGGGACTTGGCTACAGACTTACTTCTACTTTTGGGAAATACTCTTTACATGCCGTGTGCGAAGCACGCGGATGTAAACCCAGGCCCCAACATTGCCCATTATGCAAGCGGAGGCTTTGTCTGCAAGCCGTAGCGTTCTAAGGGTTTTTGGTTTAGGGCTAGGTGATTTATAATGCACTTTCCTGACGCTGTCATAGCCTCTGCCAACCACATGTAGGAGGGATGTCCCAGAAGCTCGTTGAGGCCAAGTTGAGAAAGTCCGTCTCGACTTGATGGGGGGCACTCTCTCTCTCTCAGGTTTAGGTGAAATCTCCTCTTACGAAGAACGGAACCCCGACGGTGCAGATTTGATATATAGCGAAGTCACGTCAAACGCAGTTACGACAATCGAGAAAGCCATCCGTCATATCGAGCAATGGCAGACAAATATCGACAATCACTGAAATTAAGGAATGTCTCCAAGAACCGCTCACAACGTTCACCGCACTGCTGCATGCGGCTCATCGGCTGATATCGACCCGCCTGCGGTCTCCGAAAAGTATGGTGCAATTCTAGGACCAGAGTGGTCGGTGAACGAGCGCAGGCTTCGAAATCGCCTTTCCTGCCGCAAGACACGTCTCAAGCGTAAACTTCAACAACATGCGCTCGAACTTGTAGCTCGTGATCGTCGTGAGCGACATGGGTATCTCACACAGCTTAGACTTTCGGATTCCACTCACCACCATGAGCTTTTCCGTGAGTTTGTCGCGAAAAATCTACACTATGCGTTGATCGACTCAAAATATAGCGGCTGGTTCAGGAAGGAAGAGGAGATCAAGGTGGCACGTTATGGAATGGAATTCAAGAGCTACGGAGGAGTTGAGCGATTTGAATTAAAAACACTCAAACGCACTCGGCGTGAAAGTGAAGAGTAGGCCTCAAGTGCACGCCAAGTTGAAGTTCAAAGTCTAGAAGCCTCGCAATGTACCGAGGTATGATCCACACAAAATACGACCTTCTTTTACGCAAAACGTTCTCACGGTTGGAAAGTCGGACTTTTGACATAAGTGGGGGCTATTCTGATTAATATCCCAAACAGGGAACTAATTTTCCAAAAGTGGGGGCTCAAGTAAATTGGAGGAAATGTTTAACCTTTTTTTTACATAGATACCGGTGAATTTCGACAAAAAAAACAACAATTGATACATGTGCCACTTAAAATTAAGTAAGGTGAAATGAAACTTGTTAATTTGTAGACACTTCATTTCGAGTCACATCTGGGTCTCCGACTAGTAGATCGTCGATATTATCTGCTGGTGGGCAGGGAGTCACCTAAGGTGACACCACCACCTGATCCTCCATGCCTTCGACGTATAGATCGTCCCTTCATGAATGCAGACCTGGTCAGATTCGGTTAGTTCCGAACCCGGATCAGGTTGACCCCATCCTGGACTGCTTCGGCTAATTCCGAATCCGGGGCAGCCGGATCGGTCGATCCGCCTCCGGCAAATTCCCAATCCAAGTTAGACGGATTTGTCGATCCACATCCGGCTATTTCCGAATCCAGGCTAGCCAGATTAGTCGATCCACCTTCAGCTAATTCCGAATCTAGGTCAGCCGGATTAGTCGATCCAGCATCATCCTGCTCATCGGGTCATCCGGCATCGGAGGTGACCGCACATGTGACTCCGACTGGTCTCCTCTCCTGATCCTGCCGTTTGTCCGTCTTCGACGGAGTGGACAAAACCAGTTCAGCGATTGGGGCAGGGTTTTGGCCAGCACATTCAGCCGGATCCGGTGATGGCTGGCTCCGCGTCAATATTCTAGAAGGGCCCGATACTCTGTTTAGCCACCATTGGATTCCGGTCTTCCTCCACCACTTCCTCTTCGCTGACCAAATCGGTAGTCGCCTGAAAGGCCCGGTTTTGCCACTCGATACAGCGTCTTCAGCCAATAGTGACCTGGATGGCGGGGCACCTTGTCCTCGGCCAGCCACATTCCAATGATCACGTCCTCATGCAAGGTGAGGGTCCGTGCTGAGATGTTGGTCACACTTATGTAATTGAGGTGACCTTCCCCTTTGACGAACGAGGGCACCCAACACTCGCCCCTAGTCAGCCATAACTTACGCCGTCTGTCGTGTGGTTGCACCGTTACATCCACCGTCCTTCCAACCGGTACCGTTACAAACTGACCTAACTTGAGGAACTGGACGTGGACACCATATAGAGGCCGCCGGCCAGCCAGCTGGATCTGCACATCTTCCGGCAACGTCAATGTCCATGAAATAAATTCAGCCGTATGCCGGCTGGGACCATAAAATCCATCCCCAGAATTGCATCCTGCCCGGCTAGCTTACTAACCCAGGTGGTAACATAGTACACCAAAGACCCAACCAACGTAATCTTAACTCTTGTTTTTCCTTGGGTCATGTACGAACTTTCTCCAATACCGATACACTCTTGCCGCTTCGTCTCATCTATTTCACACCCCACATTACGAGCAAAGGTGGTATCAACAGTGGACACTTCTGCGTCCGAGTCAAACAGCATGGTGGCCTTCTGGTTATTAATTTTACCATCTGCCTTGGCTTGCTTGAACCACTTATCCGGCGAATGGTATTTCCAATAACCTCGTGATTCGCCGGGTAACAAATTCAATTCCGTAACCACTTCAGACCGAGAATATTCGTCCGTTCGTATACTGCTCACCAGGAAAGGGTCAGCCCTGCTGCCCGGGGACCGGATGACGTAATCGTCAAACTTACATGCATTGTCGGATACGCTTTATTTTGCTTCTCGATTATCCTCCATACCGACATATACATACATACTAACACTAGACCGCTCGGATCGAACCAGATTCCAACCTGACGAGTGATCTATTTCCCCCCCTGGTAGCAACATTCCAGCATGCTTGGTCGGGACGTACCACTTCTTCATCTGGTTGTAAAACTCCATAATAGGGAAAATTCCAGCCTCGTGCACTTCCCCGCAAGTCTTGCAGGTGAACAAACAGTGTTCCGCTGGAATACCCTTCCTTTCGCACTTCTTGCAGGTCAGCCGCTTCCAGCAGCTCCGGTCGTCATGCTTGATGGATCCACAGTGGGTACACTTCCGTCTGGGGTAATCCTGGTCAGTTCGAACCGGAAAACCCTTCGACTGGCTTGACCCAGATGGCAGCCTGGGTTGCTGACTGGATTCCGCCGAGAACAGGTACCGGTACTGCTCCTCCTCGGATTCACCCCCAGACCGCTGGTACGCCTCTTCCGAACTAGTCGCATCCGATTCTTGGGCCACCATGCGGACGGCTCGGGCCGTCCTGGTGGATGGCGGCCGGCTTATTTGATCCGGGTTTAAACGTGACTTGTACCTGCCCGTTGCAACTGCTGCCTTGGGGCCTCGCTTCTTCGCTTTTTGATAAGTACGCAGCGTCAGCTCCAGATCCGTGGTATTCTTCAATCGCAGTAGCGCCAGCTGGTCCGCCAGCTCCCGGTCGTCCAACGTGCTGATAAAATGCTCCACATGTTCTCCGACAGCTTCCGGCCGGCTGGCGTCTTCTTTAACCGGTTGCTCGCTCTCATTCCTGCGACATTCAGACGATGGAGGTATTCCATAGGGATTTCATCTGCCCGCTTCTTGGTGTGGAAATACTGGCGCGCTACCGACATTCCCGATGCACAGTATTGCTGGCCAAAAGCTTTAACCAGCTTCCTCCAATCTTTTTGGGCTTTCCGGCTAAGCTGCTGGATCTAGTGTTTAGCCGGATCTTTCATCAAGTCCCCGAAGATCAGACACTTCTCATAGTCCAGCGTACGGTCTCTGAGGAATGCTGACTTCGTCTTGCTCATCCAACCTCGGGCTTGGTCAGCATCTATGTCCCGTCCAGTAAAATCCTTCAACTTGGACGTGGCTGACATCCGCACCCTGGTAATCGCCCCCGAGTAACGATTGGACTGAGGCCATATTGACTCGACGAGCCATCCCCGGATCCAGGTCATCCGGGTCATAGTGGCATCTGGCTGACCTGACCGATTCCATATCCACGTCGCTGAGAGACAGCTTCCTATTCGTTGGCCGTCCAGGTCGGCGACTTGGCCGGCGATTTGGCGGGACGGCACGGGGCTCACTCCGCTTGGACTGAACTGACTCCATGTCTTCATCAATTGGCCCATCGCATATAACTGGGCTGGCTCGGGCACCCGCCTCACACGACGAGCCGGCTGGTCCGGTGATCCCGGACTGCCGCGGCTGGCACTAACCCGACACTGTTCCTCCAAGTATCGTTCCATCATCGCCGAAAACATGCTCTGAAGGTGATCCGGCACTTGAGGGCTAGCCTGAGGGTTCTCTTGCGGGGTGACTTGGGGGCAGCTGGACAGACGGCTCGAGATTCCTTCTTAATCCGCACATCCACGTCTTCGTCTTTTGGCTCTGGATCCACCGTCGCCGTCCGGATCTGGACGCTGTGCTGACTGGCTTTCTTCCGCTCGGGCGTATCTGGATCTTCGTATCCTCCAAACCTCATGGCCGTTGCCACACGCGCTGCTCCCCTTGGGCCAAGCGTCATGCGGGTAATGCCTACCGATGGGTCAGTTGAATCTGCTTCTGAAGGGGTAGACCCGTACTGTGAGGAACCTGAGTGTAATCCGGCGGGTCTGTCTGCTGCTGGCGGTGAAGGCGGAGACACTCCAGTTGTTGCTGTTATCTTCTGCGACGAAGATCGGCCCACTAACGGTACCAAGCGGTCGTGAAGTGCGCTGGATGTCTCCTTCAGCCTGTCCGCCTTCAGGTTGAACAACTGATTCGGATCGAAAGCGCCGATGTTGATGCCGGCTTGCTGGAGCTGATCGAACAGTCCTCTAATGAGGGACACGTAGCTGTCTGAGAGAGATGGCGGAGAGACGGGACCTTTTAATCCACCAAGGATTTTTGGTCGAGTTATCTTCAGGATCCATCCGTCCGTAAGAACTTCCGCGAAGGTGGTGGGCACGCTCCAGGTCGGTGTCCGTAACCTTCTGTGATAAGCCATCCAGCTTTTCCTCTTTTTCTTCAAAACGTAGGCCTAACCTTGCGAGTTGGATAATCCGGCTTTTGCCAATCCAGCTTTTTTAGGGGTAGGTGACCTGGATAGTAACTTGATCCTGATCCAGCCAGCTTCCCACTCTGGTCGTATCCAGCCTTCGATTCTTCTTTCTTAATTTTTTCTTCTTTGATATTCATCATATCCATTTGTTTGTTCGGATCATGGTCGAAACCATTATCCTTCCTCGGATTATGGTGACTTGCACCCTAATCCGATCCGGCTCTAGCTGGCGGAGTGACCGGCACTCTAGTGACTAGTAGCGAAATCCGGCCCAGCTCCAGTTGGAGCCTCCAGGGGGGTAACTTCTTCTTTAATATCGACCTCGTACTCCCCCAATCCGTGTCGCCCATCGCATCCTTCCATCTTCATCAGATTTGGGGGCGATATGCCTCCCTCCAATGCACCCGACACAACATCTTCAACAAATTTGATAGGTTTAGGTCTTTCACCCACTAGAGACTCGCGGTAATATCCAGGGCCACTAACAGATCTGGGCACGCGCACCATTGTGGTGTATTCGCTCTCAGAAATCCCTTCTGAGATGCGAACACCCACGGGGGGGGGGCAGATGACTGACTGTCGGCGGGGGTACTCCGTCCATCCAGGTCTTGGTCCGATCCGGCATCCAGCCGGCTGGATCGGTCACCTCCCATCACCTTGGTCGTGACGACTTGGATGATCCAAGTTCGTAAAGCTCACCTTGTGTACCCGTCAGCACTGGCGGTGCTCTCTTGATGGACCCTAGGGCGAAGAGTTAAAAGTCCGTCGAATAGACGGAGGGGGTGAGGATTAGGACTAGGGTTGCTCCTGGGCGGAAATCTTCACCGGGTTGGCGTTACACTTGAAGTATGTATACTGCGACAGCTGGATCGAGAAAAATCGATCGGCCAGCTTAGCCATAGACAACAAAGGGGTAAATCCAGTCGTGTATGTGATAGGGAATTTAATTGACTTTCCACAATCTTCCACAGTAAACCAAAACGTTACCACAATTTCTGTAACAGGCTAGCTGTTACAGGCTTACACTGTTTGAATTGCAAATGAGGAAGTGTGCAATTGTTTAGGAACAAATGTAATTTGCTCCTTAATAGTTTAATTCATATTAAACTAGGTCTGGACTATTTAATTAATTAAATGGTTATATATAACTACGACACGTGGCTACAAGACGGTACGATATATTTATGAGTGGTTTTAGACCTAACTACTATAATTAGATCTAGACTAATGTAATATAAAACTGATCGAATAATACTCTTAATATATATCTTTTCTTAGATTCGATGTTTGTATCAGAACCTGTTTCCCAGGGTGGATTATAATAACTTATAAATCAATATTCACATTTCAGACAGCAAGTCCGAAATTGAACTGTGATATTTCAACTTAAATATCACTTATGTATACCCCATTACATCACCCCCCACTCAAGGTGGTTGGCCAATAATATAAGGTAATATTGGTGAATCAAATGGTTGCACTTGTTGGTCGTAACAATATTTTGATTACAACCATTAATGACCAGAAGAATCTAATGGTCAAGACACGCGGCGGCGCTTTTGAGGGCCCTGCTGAAACTGCTAACGCAGCATCCACCTCTGCATCACGTGCAAAGGTGCCAACATCGAATGCCGACGCTGCTAATGTAGCATCGGAGAAGAAGCCTAGAGACCCATTGTCTCTCGTTGTAGACGCTGTGGAAGCAGTGTCTAAGAGGGGACGTGAAGATGTCGCTAGTGTGATTTTTAGTGCGCTTTCACCTGCCGACTGGCGGGTGGCGAAGAAGTGTTTGTCTGTCTTCGGAGAGTCATCGGACTCCGAAGAAGAGGGTGAGGACGTTACCGTCCTCCGCAAGGGGTCTAGCGAGCGTAAGTTCGCTAGAATTTCTTCGCCGTTAGGTGATGGCGAGGTGGATTCTGACGCTGTCGATTACGACAGCGACAATTCCGTCATACGGTGGCAGAAGGAGCGTAGAGCTCCTCCTGGGCCTCGTCACTCTCCTGGTCGCGACGACGACTTTGGGATGGCAGGTTGCGCTCCGCCTGCCAAGAAACAATGTGCAGAAGTGGCTTACGCTACTTCTGATTTGTCTTGTCGTACGGAACCACATGTTCCGTACAAAGTGGGGTTTTGGACCCAGCATGGACGTTTGTGCCCGAAAGTGGTGGGCATACCAAGCGCGATTGTCAATACCCGTTGTTTGACATCAACGCGCTTGATGATTGGGAAGACCTTCGCAATCGTCACTTTGATCGGAGTACCGACGGTAGACGTCGGTACTTTATCGACCTTTTCTTTCAGGCTCGTTATTATTCGAACCGGAAAGGGTCGCGTAAGAATAGGGACGATAAAGACGCCCTTATTCAAAGTTGGAATGCCTTTGTTGAGAATTACAACAAAGGTCCCGACGCTTACGTGAATAAAGTTCACGTAAGTCGCGAGCGCTTTTTAAAGCACTCACGTTCAGGTAAAATGGGGTTTATTTATTTTACCTGCATTAAAGAAGGACTTTCTTGTGGTGTTCCTTCTCACATGGTTTGCCCTTGTTGTCCCAAGGGAGCTCCTCGTCTTTGTGAAAAGGATCTACGAGGGTACCGAGGTTACTCGGCACCCGCTAGTGCTAAGACTCTCATTGATGCTCTAAATGCATCAGCACCTAGTGCCGAAGCTTGCAGCCATCAACACCTAGTGTTGATGTACCACCAGCATCAACACCTAGTGTTGATGCTTCTTACGAGTTTGAGGAGAGGTATCCTTCTCAAACTCCTACAGGAGGTCAGGGGCATCCTCCCTTAGCACCTCAATCGGTTTCCAAGAGTCAAACTCTTGGGAATATCCCAACCAGCGTACCAGGTACTCGGTACGCTGCCCCTTCTTATAGGGAACTGAGCGCTTCGATAGCAAGCGCTCAAGAATATAACGCTTATTCCCCTGATTACCAATCAGAGGCGGCGGGGGTTGGAAATTCCCTCGGCGTTGTTGTTGCGGAGCATGGTTCACAGCTCCGCAAGATCGAGATACACTGTAACGGCCTGAGCGCCTTTGTGGCGCACTCGATGAGGACGTATCGTTCTCATCGCGACGAGATTCGCGACATTTTGAGCACTCATCTCGCAATGCAACAGAGGAATGATCTTCTGCTCGTCGAGATTGATCGACTAAAGTCGGAGATGGAAACTCTCCGGACTTCTCACAATCGGTTGGGGACCGATTACGAGTCTCTCTTGGGAGACTTGAAGAGACACGGCATTCGTCGTGGGGATGCGTCTCGTCCGAAGACGTAGACGATCGATACGGCTTGATCCTTCCAACGTAAAACGTTTGGTGTAGGCGCATGACCCCGGGAATGTCTAATGTATTGGCATTCCCTTTTACGCTTTGGACCTTGAAAGGTCCAATGAACTTAGGAAGCAACTTCCGTGTAGGGAAGTTGCTGATTGCATGTGTAGGCAGATTTGTTGTAGATAACAACACTAATTCACCTTTCTGAAAGGAATTTAAATTCTTCCTTCAATTTCTGTCTGCATTCTGCTTCTGCTTGTCAAAAGCAGAAGCAAGTGCGTCTTTTACATACCGTATTACAGTTTGGCGCTGTAATACGAATTCATCTACTGCTTTATTAGCAGTAGATGGGTTGTTTTCATAGTCTGCAGCCATTGCTGCAGTCACATATTCCGCGTAAGCAGCTTCAGTGTCTGAAGCTGCTTGAGTTTCTACTGTGTTAACAGTAGAAGAATCGGCAGTCTCTTCGCAAGTTGCGGTTGCAACTTGCGCATCGACTCGCTCATAAGTTGAGCGGGTCCCTCCCCCACTTCGATTTGGCGTACCGCCAAGTAAAGCTGAGTTTCGTGGAAGCCTTAAGGCATTCTCGTAGAACGGTGTATGCTTTGTGGAAGCATGCACCGAGTTATTGATTGCAAACTCGGTGAGTGGCAAAACGTCACTCCACTGCTCGAAGGAATGTGCGTATGAACTCAGAATGTCTCCGAAAACGCGGTTAACGCGTCAGTTTGCCCATCCGTTTCCGGATGGTCCGCAGTTGACATCTTCAACTACGTGCCCAACAAACAGAACGTTTCTTGCCAGAAACGTCCTGTAAATCTCGGATTACAATCCGAGACTATGTTTTCCGGTATTCCGTGTAAACGGAATACCGTGTCAACGAATATCCGCGCCGTTTGCGCAGCGGTGACATTCGCTGACACTGCAGCAAGATGAACCATCTTGCTGAAGCGGTCCACAAAGACCACTATTCCTGTCTTCCGACTGTGATCAGCCGGAAGACCAAAGATAAAGTCCATTGAAATGGACTTCTAACACTCTGTCGGAGCCGGCAGAGATTGGAGGGGGGCCTGCGCGGAGTGCACAGGCTTTAAGCGCTGACAAATTTCGCAGGCGCGTACGTACTTTCGTACCCTTTTATACTGGTTACGCCAGTAGAAATCGCGTGCGAGAGAAGCATACGTCTTCTCTCGACCTTGATGCCCCGAAATCGGCGCATCATGATACTCAAACAGTATCTGGTGTTTAAGATCATCGTCGTTTGGAACGACGATGCGACTTACATCATCTCGATCTGTGCTAAAAAGCAACAGACCATCATGCAATCGGTAACGATGCACGCAAGCGCGAAGGAACTCTGGAAGTTCCTCGCGCGTCCGAGCAGATTGATTACTTATGTAATCAATCAACGGACGGGTTTCCTCGTCTGTTTTGTACGCTCGTCGTACCTGTTGTATGAGTGACGACGACAACGCAGTGCAACGTATTGTGTTTGCACTGGTTGCCTCCGTTACAGACGGTTTTGTCTCGGAATCGGGGAGTCGTGTTAGCGCATCCGCTATCACGTTCAACGTTCCCGGTTTGTATTCAACCGTGAAGTTGTATTCAGCAAAGAATGACATCCATCGTGCCATTCTTTGAGAAATGTGTGGTGAATTCACGGCCGTGCGTAACAACGCATGGTCCGTGTAAGCCACAAACGGTCTATCAAATGACAGATCCGAAACTTTGCCAGTGAATTTTTTGGGGCGAGGAATCCCTTCTCACGTACTTGATAGTTGCGCGCGGCTGCGCAACTGACGCGATTGGTAAAATATCACGCGATCACGATCATCGTGATCGCGCTGCATCAAGGCACAGCCGATTGCGAAATCACTCGCGTCGCAAACGGCGCGAAACGGTCGCTCATTGTCGGCTATAGCCAAGAAAGGCGCTTCAGTCAAGCTCCGCTTGACTGCATCAAAGCGTCTTGGCACTGGGTATCCCAGTGCCATTCAACATCTTTCTTAACTAAATGAGAAAGAGGTCAAATAAGGCCAGCATAGTTGCACGAGTATTTGTGCAAATAAGTTGCCAACCTAAGGAGCTTTCGAAGTTCCTGGACATTGTTCTGCGTAGGTCATTCAACAATCACTCTGATCTTCTCTGGATCAGGGCGCACCCCTTTCTTGCCCACAAAGCAGCCAAGAACGGGTATTTCAGGTGCACCGAAGGTGCACTTCTTTAGATTGACATAGAGCTTATGCTTACGCATAGCCCTAACACCTGACGTAGATGTTCTTTATGAAAATCTACATCAGTCTTACCATGTTCAGCCTTACTATGGATGAACACGTCGTCAAAATAGCTCGGTGCGAATTCTCGCACCGGGAGCAATAGATGCGTGACGCATCTATTGAAGGGGGCAGGGGCATTTCGAAGTCCCTGTGGCATCACCAGCCACTACCGCTTGGAGTGCTTACAGCCGTGAAAGGGATATCCTTCTCACGCATAAGGATTTGGTAGAAACCATCCCTTAAATCGAGAGCACTGAAAACGACGCTCCCGCTCATGTCATCAATGATGTCATCTTTCTGCGGTATCGGTGTCTGCGCCGGTACCGTGGCCGCGTTCAGCTTATTAAAAGCATGAACGATTCTGCACCCACCAGTGGATTTCTTTTCGCAAAAGGTGGGACTGGAGTGCGGTAAGGTAGATCCCACACATGTTCCGCCATACGACGAGTTTCAAAGAACTCGTCGATCGCCTTTGCTTTTTTCATTGAGAACGGTCTCGCTCCCAATGTCTTTTGTCTGCAGTGTAGATATTCGTGAACGAATATCCACAACATCGTCTGTTGCAACGATGACACAGATCTGATCGATCTAATCATCGTGCAAGTTCTTAACAAACTTCTTCCAGCTCAAGGCTGGAAGAGCCATCACCTCCGAACCTAAGTTTGGAGGATTGACGAGTGTTAGAGAATGGGTAGCTAATCCAGTTTCGGTCTGCGTCAAGACGTTTATCGTCTCGACGGACACGACCGCATGATTAGACGCACTCGTCTGATCTGTTGCCAGTTCTACAGCACGGTGATTGTTATCACACTCACGACTGCTCTCAATCGTGAGTTCCTTGTCTTCGGCACGGGAATCACTTTCATCCGTGTCGGAACCTTCGTTCTCACGGTGGGTGTTTCCGACCGTGGGTAAATGTAAATTCACCAGACCATGACCGTCGTCGGCCGTGGTTACTTACAAACGGGGGTGTTTGTCACCCGTGTTGCACACGTTACCGACACGCAACGACTCTTCCGTTGCGTGTGCAAGTCCCACTGAACTCTTACCAGCGGGTGTTCTATCCGCTGGTAGTGTCAGATCAGACCTGGTGGTGCCATCACTACCCACCAGACTGTCTGACTCTGCGGTTGTATCGTTAGATACAGCCGGATTACTCACAGGGTGATCAGATCCTATGGGTCCGACAAGGTCGATCGTTGGTTGATGCTAGGACATCCAAGGGATGCCCAAGATGACATCGAACTAGTCGTCAAGGTCAAGGACGATGTATTCGTCCTCGTACGACAGTTCGTCAAACTCGAAGCGTGTGCGAATCACACGCTTTGGTATAGTCACCGTTACACCTGCTGCTAACCGGACTGACAACATACATCGTTGAGAATCAATCTCCACGAAATCCAACGACGTTAGAACCTCAGTTCTAACGAAATTGTTTGACGATACTGTGTCAAACAGAGCGCGCATGCGGACATCGGTTCCATGCGGCTTAACTTCCAGGGTGATGAGAGGTTTCCCTTCTCCCTGCACCTTTTGACAGGACGTAGTCCCGTCTGGGGCTATTATCCTCACATGCCCGATGTCTGCATGTGAGATAACCCGTCCAGTAGGGCACCCCGCACCTACTGGTTGCTGGCGTTTTTTTGCATCAACAGAGGGTTGCCCCTATTGATGTCGCCGACCAGCGAACTGTCCAGTCCGCTGACTGCGTGGCGCCGGCCGCGGCGCCATACACTCATGGGCGTAATGGCCCATCTATTGCAGCGAAGGAACTTTTTTTTTCGGTTGCCTCGGGGTCGAGGCAACTGCAACCGATATGTCCATCGGTTCTGGGCCTCCTCTGCCCGTGTTCTGGCGCGGGTTTTGGTGCCGTGGGACAAAGTGTGAACTTCGTCTGCTCGAGAAATTATCAATATGCTGCACGGGCGGCATGTTAAAGTCGAAAGGCTGTTGAGCCCTTCGACAGAACCCAGCATGCATTGACACTGAGCGCATGCTAAATTCTTCTCGGATGCTTTGGTCTATAGCATCCCTCAGAGTCTTTGGTGGAATTCGGTAAAGACTCTGCTTGATGGGACCGTCGTTCAGTCCCTTCAGGGGACATCGGCTCATATCAATATTTGATAACAAATATTGTATGGTCTGAGCGCAAGCTTGAAGACTAAGCTTTCCTTGCTGGAGTTTCATGAACTCTTCTCGGCAACTAAGCTCCATTTTTGGAGCTTCGAAGTTGAGCTTTAGCTCAGCTTTCAATTCCTGATACGTCAGGAACGCAGATTCATCAGTGGATCTGCGGCTCATTGCCCGTGCTCTGGCGCGACCGCCCAGGCATGTGGTGGCAAATAATCTTGCGAACGTGGGTCCATAATCCTTTTCACAGAGATGGCGTCTTCCACCTCTGCGAACCATCTACGAAGGGGTTCACCCCCTCCGCCAATAAAGGGCGGAAACCGCGCCTTTACTACATCAACGCTCGCTATGGGCGCTGTTGGCGGCGACCGCGACATTATTGATGCGGAACGCACCTGAGGGCTTATGTAAACCTTCTTGAAACGGTTTATCATTTCTAAAGCTTCCTCCGAGGTTTTATCTCGGAGGATGGTGATGATGTCGGTTTCTATGATCCGCATCATCTCTACCACAGTATCCACATTTCTTTGTGGAAAGTTTGGGAAAGTTTCCCTCACTAAGTCTTGCACGAGCTGTCGCTCGCGTTCACCATCGCTGACCGTCGTCATGACGGTCGGGCGGCTCTTAAACCTTCGCTCCGCTAGTTAACTAGCGGAACGGAACGAACAGTGGTCGTTATTAAGACGGACGACTAAGGGCTGCCAGGTGTAACAGGCTAGCTGTTACAGGCTTACACTGTTTGAATTGCAAGTGAGGAAGCGCGCAATTGGTTAGGAACAAATGTAATTTGTTCCTCAATAGTTTAATTACGATTAAACTAGATCTGGACGATTTAATTAATTAGATAGTCCCTTAGTTATATATATATGAATATATAACTACGACACGTGGCTACAAGACGGTAAGTTTAAGAGTGATATATTTATGAGTGGTTTAGAGATAACTACTATAATAAGATATAGAGTAATCATATAAACATGTAATATAAAACTGATCTAATAATACTCTTATTATTAGATCTTTTCTTATATTCGATATTTGTATCAGAATCTGTTTCCCAGGGTGGATTATGATAACTTAAAATCCAATATTCACATTTCAGTCAGCAAGTCTGAAATTGAACTGTGATATTTCAACTCAAATATCACTTATGTAATGGTACCCCATTACACTTTCCAATAGAGATAAACCATGCTCAAAACAGGGGCGACTTGAGTTGAGTATATGCAACGCGGCGACTCCCGGTCAGGGGACTTACGCTGGGTTCCTTTAACCTTCCCAGGGCAAACCAATAGCAGCAAGAAAGGACCTTGTTAGCCCTCTGCTGTGAACCAATGAAAGCGACTTGCGTCTTAGAAAGCGAAACGTATACTGATTTTTATCCCTATATCCAATACAACCTTTTGTGGACCTACCCCAAATAGCCCGGCTGGATAGTTATGTGTCCTACCTGAAATAGCCCAGTCAGCTCCACCTGGATCTGTTTTGTGTGCCGTACACCAAAATCATCTGGATAGCCATCCATCTAGGCCCACCTAGCCGCTGGCGTCAACTCTTCTTGAGCAGCTTAGCATCCACCTCCGGTGTCCTCTCCGTTTTCCACGAAGGCCCAGCCTTCTTCAGGCACGTACATCCCTCAGACAATCCGCCCCTCGATCATCCACCATCGGCGGCCATCCGGTCCACCTTTGGCTAGCTCGATTACAAGTCCCTTGATC